>SNQJ01S0057649.1:21638-55660 GCA_010110895.2 Picea sitchensis | reverse complement strand
AAGGGGTGAAATATGAGGCGTCAAACCCAGTATGAAGAGGAAGGAGACTGCACCAGGAGGATGTGTAGGAGAGAGTTTTGTGCCAGAGAGGATCATAGAAGGAGACAGGCCATCAACGAGATGTGGCATAAGGAGTACGGTATCAAGTGAGGATATCAGGAGTAGTGGTAGTAGGGTTAGATAAGACAAATTCATATCCCCTTGGCTATTGAGAGATGTCACATCATTAGATGAAGACAAGGCATAGATCAGAGGAACTGACATAGGATAAGATGGAGAAGAACCCCTTTGAGAAGGGGAAGAAGATTTGGAAATTGTGAATGGACTTGCCCGGCTATAGGTAGGAAGCTCTCTGGAATCCCTCACTGGAGATGATGAGAGAAGATGGAGTAACCCCCTCTTTGAACCAACCCCCTTGTACATTTGTAGGAAATAAGAAAGAACAACACATAGTGAAAATATAAGAGTAGCAGAAGGAAGAACAGAGGAGACGAGTGAAGAACAAGAAGAATTCAAGAATACTTCACAAAGAAGAGTGTTAGTACCAACATCACCAAAAACTAGAAATCAACCAGGAGGATACAACACTAGATTGAGAATGGTGAATCAAGATACAACACTGAGGCTACCTTTGTTCAATGGAGTGGGTAAGGATGATGCAAAGTAGAATTGGTTCACGTGTGAGGCTATCTAGTCTGTGAAGAGGATCATAGATGAAGCATTGAAAATTACACAGATAGAGACCACGTTCAGAGACAAATATCTGGCACGGTACATGAAGTACAAGATGATTGTGCCAGTGGGACAAATGAGGTCCCTGGCATAAATTAAGAGAGATATGCTTAGGGAGTTTCAGAAGCCTAAGCTTGAATCTAAGTGCATCACTGAAATCAAAGAGATAAAGCAACAGAATGGAGAAACTATATGGGACTATGACTAACGATTCAAAATATTGTTAGATAGGATGACATTTCAGATCAAGGATGTTCAACACATGGAGCGGTTCATTGCAGAAATGCTACCCCATATCTAAGTCTCTCTCACCCAACAAGAGGTGACTACTCAGAAAAGGGTTGTGAATATTGTGATGCACTTGGAAGCTACTCCAGGAGATGGCAAGAAATTAGTGGGATTGGCATAGGTGTAGTCCTATCTTGCAAACCTCATGATGCAATTGCAAGATATGGCGAAGAAAAAAGTGGTGTGCAAGCACGTATGGTGTACTATGTTCTATTCAGAAGGTGATCACAGGGATGATTGTCCTACTCTGGGAAACTACTTGGTGTGGATTTTTTCCAAATACATTTCTGACTAGGCCTCATACTGAGTGGTGCAAGATTTGTAAACAGTGGGGACATATCCCTCCCCAATGCCCAACACTACAAAAGTACTATAAGACTACACATACTCTATTATGTGATTTATGTAAATACATGGGGCATGATGTGAATAACCATCGGTCGTTTCAACTGATGTAGGACCACACTCATGGCATCTTCCAAGTCTAGGTAGAGTAGAAAGGTGGCGATCGCATATGCAAAGATAGAGTGGGAAACCAAGGAGGTTCAAGAGGCAAAAATGGACAAGGAAAAGGATGAGGATATGGTGGAGGTGGATCAATACCACCCATGTTTTTTAATTGTGGTGAGATAGGTCATGTTTCAGGGTTTTTTACTAAACCACATGCTCTATGTGGGTAATATTATAGGACAGAGCATGCCACTGAATATTGTCCCAACTTGTTGAAGAAGTGGGAATAGAAGAAGGCACACTACAACATGGTGACTGCAAAGCCACATGGGAATCAAAATAAAGATGAAGAAGTGAATTTGTGGGTAGTAACCCGAGGAGGAGTTCGAATGGGAGTGAACTTAGAGTGTGGAGAAAGCTCATGCAAGAATATAGAAAGGAAGATCATAAAATTTGTGCCAGCCCCTCCCAAGTTTGACACTGTGTAGAAGAAACAGTTTTTGCGCTATGCACAGAAGGCTCTAGAGGAGGAGAGAGTACGTAAAGAAATGCAGTGGATGAAACAAAGGTCATTCGAGGAATCTTGGGTGTGCAAGAAGATACAACATGCAACACAAAGATACTCAGAGGAAACATGAGCCTGTGAAGAATTGCAGCGCGCAACAAAACAATATTTGGAGGAATCTCATGTGCGCTAAGAAATACAACGTGCAACCTAGAGGTTGTTGGAAGAATCTCACAAGAAGGAAGAGGTATGATAGGCTAAACAAAATACAATAGAATAGTGCATGCGCAAAGAGCTACAATGCATGGTGTAAGAAGAAACACGTTGCAACGTTGGTCATGAGGAGCAAGCATAATATCAAGTAAGTAACCTTTTGCATTGCTATTTGAACTTGTTAAGTGATCCTGATGCTGCAAAAAATTTGAATCACATGTTAACAATATATATGAGGGAAGAAGAAACAATTGTAGCTATATCTACCCCACTACTAGAAAGGGATGTGTGCTAGGTGAGAAAATAGGAGAATGCAGGAAGAGATTTCAGGATGACAGATAAACTTAGAAGCTATGAGATGGATGATGTCATGTTGGATTTGGGATTTGATCTGAACATCCTACCAAAGAAAGCACAAGAGTTGATGGGTAAGACAAACATGTTGTGATCCCCCATTCAACTCAGGTTTGATAATCAGTATAGAATATATCCTATTGGTCGGCTGGAACAAGTAGGAGTGAACATTGAAGGAGTGAAGACTAAGGCATATTTTGAGGTGATTGAGATCATGGATGATTCATATCCCTGCCCAAAACTACTTGGAATTTACTGGGTATTTGACAATAACGTAGTGTTGAATCTGAAGAAACAATAGATGTCTTTGAGATAGATACTTTATGTGTGATTGTGTTGTTGAATCCCAATGAAGGACAAGTACAATGAGCCTATGAATGAGAATACATAGAGATCTATTATTGAAAACATCTATCAAATTATAGGGCACGGGGAAGTTTACATAAATCCCATAGCAGATGGTGAGATGAGCTAGATAAGTGTGCAATCTTATGACACTGACTCAAAAAATGTTATGGAGAGATGGTAGAATAAGTTGTACAAGGTTTCTACTATGAAGTGTGAATGAATAATAAAATAAATATGTTGTATTTGATTTGAGCTATGTGATGCACCTAGATTTAATGGTACCAATCCAGTTGACACATTTTTAGCAAAGATGGAGACATCAGTCCCAGAAGACTGAAGGATATAGGCTATGGATGTGGTGGCCCGAGGAACACCTGTGCACTAGTGGGCGACACACCGCGAGAACATACAATACTAGGAACATGTGGTCAAGTTTATTAAGGTAATATTCATGCCCATATCTGACTTTGAATTGGAAAATAGATATAAGGGTATTGAAGACCCCCAAGAGAATATTTTCTATCATGAAAGACGTTGGACGGCCAAGTGAATCCCATGCATTCAATGGGTCCATTGGTTTCCATACAATGGACATGGTCCTTAGAAGTTGGTACATTCAGGAGGAAACAAGAAGGAAAACATGATACTAGAGAAGTTTGAGTACGCAGTTCTGCACGACATTCAGTTTCACAACAGAGGGCCCAACGCAGAAAGAATTGCAGCGCACAACAAAAAAATATTTGGAGGAATCTCATGTGCACTAAGGAATACATCGTGTGACCCAGAGGTTGCTAGAAGAAGCCCACAAGAAGGAAGAGGTATAATAGGCTAAACAAAATGCAATAGAATAGTGCATGCGCAAAGAGCTACAATGCATGGTGTAAGAAGAAACATATCGCAACACTGGTCATGAGGAGAAAGCAGAAGATCAAGTAAGTGACCTTTTGCGTTGTTATTTGAACTTGTTAAGTGATCCCAATGCTACAAGAAATTTGAATCACATGTTAACAATATGTATGAGGAAAGAAGAAATAATTGTAGTTATATCTGCCCCACTACTAGAAAGGGATGTGTGCCAGGTGAGAAAACAGGAGCACACAAGAAGATACTTCAAGATGACAGTTGAACTCAGAAGCTATGAGATGGATGATGTCATGTTGGATCTAGGATTTGATCTTAACATCCTGCCAAAGAAATCACAGGAGTTGATGAGTAAGACAAACTTGGTGTGATCCCCCATTGAACTCAGGTTCGATAATCAATATAGAATATATCCTATTGGTAGGTTGGAACAAATAGGAGTAAACATTGAAGGAGTGAAGACTAAGGCATATTTTGAGGTGATTGAGATCATGGATGATTCAGATCCCTACCCAACACTACTTGGAATTGACTGGATATTTGAAAATAACACAGTGTTGAATCTGAAGAAACAACAGATGTCTTTGAGATAGATACCTTACGTGTGATTGTGTCTTTGGATCCCAATGAAGGAGACTTGTACAATGAGCCTGTGAATGAGAATGCACAAAGCTCTATTATTGAAAAAATCTATCAAATTACATGGCATGGGGAAGATTACATCAATCCCATAGCAGATGGTGAGATGAGAGGGAGAAGTGTGCAATCTTATGACACTGACTCATAAAATGTTATGGAGAGATGGCAGAATAAGTTATACAAGGTATCTACTAGGAGGTGTGCATGAATAAAAAAAGCAATACGTTTAATTCGATTTGAGCTATGTGATGCACCTAGATTTAATGGTATCGATCCAGTCGACACATTTTTAGCATAGATGGAGACATCGATCATGGAAGACCGAAGGATACAGGCTATGGATGTGGTGGTCTGAGGAACACCTATGCACTAGTGGGAGACACACCGCAAGAACATACAAGACTGGGAATAGGTGGTCAAGTTTATCAAGGTAATATTCCTGCCCATATTTGACTTTGAATTGGAAAATAGATATAAGGGTATTGAAGACCCCCAAGAGAATATTTTATATCATGAAAGACATTGGATGGCCAAGTGAATCCCATGCATTCAATGGGTCCATAGATTTCCATACAACGGACATGGTCCTTAGAAGCTAGTACATTCAGGAGGAAAAAAGAAGAAAAACATGACACTAGAGAAGTTTGAGTACGTAGTTTTGCGCAACATTCAGTTTCACAATAGAGGGACCAACGCAGAAATAATCCCTCTTGTGAATCAAAGATTTCATATTTCATTGTCAGCCAAAGGATGCCATGTTGAAGGTGGTTTTCACCTATCACAAGCTAATGGAAAAACTAAAAGAGTTGATACACTATTGGAAAATTGAAAGTGGCAACGTTGATGAAGATGACCCTAGGGGAATACAGATCAACGAGACCGAGGGAGAGTGCAAATTGAAGGGAAGGCTTCAAATAGTGTTGTGTTGGATTATGGCTGCCCAATTAAGACACATAAACATCATATTGGTACAAAAGAAGCACCAAACATGGCCATCATCGAGGATTATTGGGATAAGGAAATAGTAACCTAGATGGTAGATTTGCTAAAGGAATATGAGGATCTCTTTCTCTAAAGCTTCTCAAAGATGAAAGGAATCACAGGATCCCTTGGGGCCATGAAAATTTAGTTAAAGTCAGATGTTAAACCAGTAAAAAGGATACCATAATGTCTCAATCCTAAGTATAAGGAGAATGTGTGCAAGGAGTTGGATCGGATGTTGGATGCAAGGATCATTGTTCTCATAGAATAATCACAGTGCATTAGTCCAATCACAATGTAAGTTCTTATAGCACTACCAATTACTTTGAACCCATATTCATTCCACAAATCTAAAAGAAGATTTGGAAACTTGACCCATATAGAAATACTCGAGTCCTGGCGGACTTTTCAATTGCTTCCTAATTAAATTAGTAAGAAACTGAAGAATTGTGCATTTAATTATCAATATGAGGTCGTATTGAACTTACGAACTGTCGTGCACCATATGTGCAAGTATAATGATGTAACTTACAATGAGTTGTAGTACTTCCAAATGAATGTCACAAGGAAAGATACAAATATGCTTTAGCAAGTCACCATATTAAACTGCACTATTTCTTGCAGTCAAATCCACACTTGCAGGAATGAAAACACATGTTTGCAGGAAAGTAATTAGATATAGGGTTTCAAGAGAGAAATGTTTGATCAATGTCTCATATTTTAGTTGACATTGATGCCATGCAAGGGTTATTTGAATCCTTGCAAATTTTTCATGGTGACCTATCCTTTACATAGACACTAGATTATTTGGATGTTCCATTTCGATATTACGAATGCCATGTCATCGATCATGTGATGCAGGAGTGTTCTCACCCTCACTTTCCTCACCAAAGTAAAGTGATTTCTACCTTTTTTAAAGGTGGCAAGGATAAATTGGAGCATGAATTGGTCGAGCCCGGTTAGGCCAAAAATTATGGCCTTCAAGGAAATGACTCGAACAAATGTTTGGACCCTCCTAATATCTCCCCAAACATCAATGAATTGCAGTTGAAGAAAGGGGGGGAGATATTTCTCCTAAAGGAAATTTTGATCAATCCTCCTTGGGTTTTCTCATTGGTGATATATAAGTGCCCATTGAACTTGGGAAGAAGGTGATGGATCAGAGTAGGCCACTGTCAGAGGATCTCTTTGAAGACACGGATATTTCTTCATAACAATGAGATAAGATGAAAAATATGTGGGAGGCTTCTTCAAGATCATCAACATTATCCGTAAGGATATCTTGCCTTCTACTATTCCTATTGTTTCTTTTGGAAGTTTGGATTCTATTATGTCAACCCTTATCTCCATTTCCACTATTAAACATAGGGACTCCCCTTTGAAGGGTTCTCTAGACCTCTCCATCGGTCTGATAGATAAGATAGGGCCCTCTTTCCCTCANTAGGAGTAAACATTGAAGGAGTGAAGACTAAGGCATATTTTGAGGTGATTGAGATCATGGATGATTCAGATCCCTACCCAACACTACTTGGAATTGACTGGATATTTGAAAATAACACAGTGTTGAATCTGAAGAAACAACAGATGTCTTTGAGATAGATACCTTACGTGTGATTGTGTCTTTGGATCCCAATGAAGGAGACTTGTACAATGAGCCTGTGAATGAGAATGCACAAAGCTCTATTATTGAAAAAATCTATCAAATTACATGGCATGGGGAAGATTACATCAATCCCATAGCAGATGGTGAGATGAGAGGGAGAAGTGTGCAATCTTATGACACTGACTCATAAAATGTTATGGAGAGATGGCAGAATAAGTTATACAAGGTATCTACTAGGAGGTGTGCATGAATAAAAAAAGCAATACGTTTAATTCGATTTGAGCTATGTGATGCACCTAGATTTAATGGTATCGATCCAGTCGACACATTTTTAGCATAGATGGAGACATCGATCATGGAAGACCGAAGGATACAGGCTATGGATGTGGTGGTCTGAGGAACACCTATGCACTAGTGGGAGACACACCGCAAGAACATACAAGACTGGGAATAGGTGGTCAAGTTTATCAAGGTAATATTCCTGCCCATATTTGACTTTGAATTGGAAAATAGATATAAGGGTATTGAAGACCCCCAAGAGAATATTTTATATCATGAAAGACATTGGATGGCCAAGTGAATCCCATGCATTCAATGGGTCCATAGATTTCCATACAACGGACATGGTCCTTAGAAGCTAGTACATTCAGGAGGAAAAAAGAAGAAAAACATGACACTAGAGAAGTTTGAGTACGTAGTTTTGCGCAACATTCAGTTTCACAATAGAGGGACCAACGCAGAAATAATCCCTCTTGTGAATCAAAGATTTCATATTTCATTGTCAGCCAAAGGATGCCATGTTGAAGGTGGTTTTCACCTATCACAAGCTAATGGAAAAACTAAAAGAGTTGATACACTATTGGAAAATTGAAAGTGGCAACGTTGATGAAGATGACCCTAGGGGAATACAGATCAACGAGACCGAGGGAGAGTGCAAATTGAAGGGAAGGCTTCAAATAGTGTTGTGTTGGATTATGGCTGCCCAATTAAGACACATAAACATCATATTGGTACAAAAGAAGCACCAAACATGGCCATCATCGAGGATTATTGGGATAAGGAAATAGTAACCTAGATGGTAGATTTGCTAAAGGAATATGAGGATCTCTTTCTCTAAAGCTTCTCAAAGATGAAAGGAATCACAGGATCCCTTGGGGCCATGAAAATTTAGTTAAAGTCAGATGTTAAACCAGTAAAAAGGATACCATAATGTCTCAATCCTAAGTATAAGGAGAATGTGTGCAAGGAGTTGGATCGGATGTTGGATGCAAGGATCATTGTTCTCATAGAATAATCACAGTGCATTAGTCCAATCACAATGTAAGTTCTTATAGCACTACCAATTACTTTGAACCCATATTCATTCCACAAATCTAAAAGAAGATTTGGAAACTTGACCCATATAGAAATACTCGAGTCCTGGCGGACTTTTCAATTGCTTCCTAATTAAATTAGTAAGAAACTGAAGAATTGTGCATTTAATTATCAATATGAGGTCGTATTGAACTTACGAACTGTCGTGCACCATATGTGCAAGTATAATGATGTAACTTACAATGAGTTGTAGTACTTCCAAATGAATGTCACAAGGAAAGATACAAATATGCTTTAGCAAGTCACCATATTAAACTGCACTATTTCTTGCAGTCAAATCCACACTTGCAGGAATGAAAACACATGTTTGCAGGAAAGTAATTAGATATAGGGTTTCAAGAGAGAAATGTTTGATCAATGTCTCATATTTTAGTTGACATTGATGCCATGCAAGGGTTATTTGAATCCTTGCAAATTTTTCATGGTGACCTATCCTTTACATAGACACTAGATTATTTGGATGTTCCATTTCGATATTACGAATGCCATGTCATCGATCATGTGATGCAGGAGTGTTCTCACCCTCACTTTCCTCACCAAAGTAAAGTGATTTCTACCTTTTTTAAAGGTGGCAAGGATAAATTGGAGCATGAATTGGTCGAGCCCGGTTAGGCCAAAAATTATGGCCTTCAAGGAAATGACTCGAACAAATGTTTGGACCCTCCTAATATCTCCCCAAACATCAATGAATTGCAGTTGAAGAAAGGGGGGGAGATATTTCTCCTAAAGGAAATTTTGATCAATCCTCCTTGGGTTTTCTCATTGGTGATATATAAGTGCCCATTGAACTTGGGAAGAAGGTGATGGATCAGAGTAGGCCACTGTCAGAGGATCTCTTTGAAGACACGGATATTTCTTCATAACAATGAGATAAGATGAAAAATATGTGGGAGGCTTCTTCAAGATCATCAACATTATCCGTAAGGATATCTTGCCTTCTACTATTCCTATTGTTTCTTTTGGAAGTTTGGATTCTATTATGTCAACCCTTATCTCCATTTCCACTATTAAACATAGGGACTCCCCTTTGAAGGGTTCTCTAGACCTCTCCATCGGTCTGATAGATAAGATAGGGCCCTCTTTCCCTCATGCACCATCTATAATTTTCCCTTGCCTGTTTTATTCATCTGTATCTAGTGTGAGAGATCCTTATCTTCTTCAACCACATCCTAACTCTCTTTTGGTGGGGGGATTGGGATCTGAAAAATCCTCATGATCGAGGTCCCTCGAAGGCTGGGAGAAAATATGTTAACTGATTAGCACAAGAGATGACCTTGAGGGAAATAAATTAGGGGCGTCAATGCATCTTAACTTGGGTTCTTAGAGCGCATGCCAAGTGTATGAAAAACGTTGTCACCCAAATTGTGCAAGGCATTCTAAGTTTTGGCGTGTCTCTTCCTGATTCGCGTCCTCCCCCCCTTTCTCCTCACGCATTCCCTCCACTCTGGGAGGGGCCTCGGGGCCCCCTGACTCCCAGCTGCCTCCCTCTCCCTCCTCCCTGGACGTTGTATCCTTTGCCTCTCTCATCACCTCTCTTTTCCAGACAAACAAAAAAACCCCTCCAAATTTCGTGAAAAAGCTAGATCAAATCCCCTCGGTCCAGATCCAAGGTAGCTCTAGAACCCATGCTCTAAAATCTATAGATCATGCACTTATAGGTCGGTTTACTGGAATATGTCCCTCTCTATGGGCTATGGTGATCTCGATTGACAAGAACTGGAAACCCCACCTAAAAAGTAATCTTTCACATTTTCTATGTGGAAGAGGCTTCTTTGCCTTTCTTTTCAAAGAAAAATCAGATCGAGATCTCATCTTCAGAAGCAGACCATACTTCCTGGGCTCCAAAGGTATGTATCTCAAAATTTGGACCCCAGATTTCAGCCCCGAGAACGATATTCCTAATGCAGTTCTAGTTTGGGTTCACCTCCCCTTCCTCCCTCTACATTGTTGGAATAATGAAATTATTCATTCTATAGGTAATACCCTTGAGAAATATATAGATCGAGCAGAACCTAAAGATGGTCTTCAATCCTGTGCATGGATATGTGTAGAAGTAGATCTGGAAAAAGGCCTACCTGAAGCTATTAATCTCACCCTGGATAAATGGACCTATTTGCAACAATTTGACTATGAACAACTACCTTTCAAATGCAAAATTTGTCATGATGAGTATGGTCATTTTGCAAAGCACTATCCCAAGTCCCCCCCTGAAATCTCGCCCAAAGAATCTGAACATTTGCAGCATCCTAAAAAGAAAAAACAGCAACACCATGGTCTGAACCCTAAAGCCATCCCCACGCCACCCCTACCTAATCCATCCCAAGATCCAGAATCTTCCAATTCGAAGACTCAAGATCCACCCAGAGTGGAGCCACCCCCCTTGTAAACTCAAATCACTCCTACGCCTACCTCCCCTCTAGCCCATCCCTCTGCACCTCCTCTCCTTCCCTCAGCACCGCCTTCTCCTCTTTACCCGTCTTCTCCCCCTGAGGAAGGAGAACTAGAACAAAGCTCGGAAGAAGGCTCAAACTCAAATACCCATGACTCCCCCATCAGAAAATTAGGAAGAAAATCAAATCTTCACAAGAGGGAAGCTTCTGCCAGGAAGGAAATAGAACTCGGGAAGCAAACAACTTTGGATCAACATGCTAGGAAAGAAACAAGACAGAACAGGAATCAGAATGGACCCAACCCCCATAAAGGGGGAAACCCCAAGCCTTCTAAATGATAAAAGCAATCTCGTGGAACTGCAGAGGACTAGGGAGCCGACATAAGCTCTCGCTAATACATGACCTAATTAAAGAAGAAAACCCTCATGTACTTCTGCTCCAAAAGACTAAAAGGAAGGATATTGATATCCTTCAGGAAATCAACTACATCTGTCGTTCATGCAAAGGCGTGGCAATCAGTGCAAGAGGAGCCTCGGGGGGGATCTGTACCCTATGGAATCCTAATATCTTCTCTCTTCAAAACTGGCACTCTACAATGCACTGGATCGGAACTTCCCTTCTTCATATTCCTACAGGTAAGACTCTGAATGTCATTAATGTGTATATGCCCGTTATTTATCAAGAAAAAATTGATTGTTGGTCCTCCCTTCAAAATCTTCAAGGGAGTCTAGATTCTAAGGACCTAATAATTGTTGGAGACCTCAACACAACCCTCCATCCTAAAGAAAATAAAGGTGGCACCCAAGTATGGTACCCCACTCATGAGCGTCTCGAGGATCTCATATCCTCCTTTCATTTGATCGACATAAATCCTTCTAATGGTCGCTTCACTTGGTCGAACAAAAGGCTAGGACCTGGGCACATCACTACTTGCCTGGATCATTTTCTCTTAAGTAGTTCCTTCCTTGATGAGTCTTTTTCCCCCTCCTCTCTCATTCACCCCTGGACTGGCTCTGATCACCGACCTATCACCCTTATTCTTTCCCCTCCAAAAAATTTTGGCCCCATCCCCTTTAGATTCAACGCCCTTTGGATATTGGATCCAAATTTTTTTGATATTGTCACAGATGCCTAGAGCTATTGGATACAAGGCTCGCGAAACTACATTTGGGAGCAAAAACTAAAAAGAGTCAAATCAGGCCTCAAACACTAGGTGAAAAACACCAAAGAAAAAGATCAGGAAGAAAACAACAAGAAAATCAAGGAAATGGAAGAAAACAGATTAGTAATGGAAGAGGGACTTCCCACCCATTCTCTTCTTCTCAAAGAACAACATGACTTCATAGACTATCAAAAAATCCTCCACTCAGAGAAGGAAACTTGGAGGCTCAAATCTCGGATTCTTTGGCTCAACTCAGGAGACAGAAACATGAGATTCTTCTAGAGACAAACCAAAGTCAGACTCTGGAGGAACAAGGTGAAGGAGATCACAAAAGAAGATGGAAAAAAAATAAGTGACTTCCAGCGAATCCAAGCAGAAGCCAAAATTCATTTTGAACAACTACTAACTGAGGAAGGCATTGCAAATATCAACATACAAGAAGATTTGTTGCTAAATATCCCGACCGTTTTCAACCAAGAGGATAATGCCAAGATAAATAAAGAAGTTACAGAAAAATAACTCTATGAGGCCTTATTCCAACTCCACCCAGACAAAGCTCCAGGACCAAATGGCTTCAACACTCATTTTTTTCAAAAATGTTGGCACATAATTAAAAAAGATCTCTTGAGAATGATCCAATATGTCCAGAAATCTACAAAGTTGGGGGGCAGTACAAATTCCAATTTTATAGTGCTTATACCAAAGGACTCCAACCCTTCCTCCTTCTCTAAATCCAAGCCCATTTCCATATGCAATGTCTCCTACAAACTCATCACTAAAGTCATAGCCAACCGAATTAAGCCTCTCCTTCATGAGCTCCTCTCCCCAAACCAAAGCGGTTTTGTTGAAAAAAGGCAAATGATTAACAACATAATTTTGGTCCAAGAAGCCATACACTCCAGCAGGGAACGAGGAGACCAAGGAATGATTATCAAAATTGACATGGCCAATTCTTTTGACAGGGTGAGGCATTCCTTTTTGTTTGTCGTTTTGAGGAAATTTGGCTTTAGTCCAGAATTCATAGCTTGGATCTCAACCTGCATCTCCACACCTTGGATAGCTCCTCTGATCAATAGGCGCCCAACCAATTTCTTCAAAAGTTCTATAGGGTTGAGGCAAGGCTACCCTCTTTCCCCCCTCCTCTACATAATTATGGCAGAAACTCTTGGTAGGCAACTGGAAAAGGATCGAGCCTCCAAATCCATTCCTGGTATCAAAATAGCTTGAGGGACAAAGAGAATAAACCACTCTCAATTCGTCGATGACACTCTCCTCATTGGAGGTGCCTCCATTGTCATAGCTAAGAGATTCAAAAATGCTCTGGAAAATTTTACCCAAGCCTCGGGAGCCTTCATAAATATTTCCAAATCCAATGTCTATGCTTGGAACACTCACACAAGAACAGCTCACCTAATAGCAAACATCTTCTGCTTTCCTCTCATTGAAAAATGGAAAACCTTCAGATACCTTGGCATCCCAATTTGTCTTAAATATCTTCCTAACTCAACTTGGAACCAAATCCTAGACAAATTCAAAAACAAGTTGGATCATTGGGGATCATTTTGGCTCAATCTAGCGGGTCGAACTGTGCTAATAAAATTAGTCCTATCTGGTCTCCCCATTTTTCAATTCTCCTCCCTCCTTGCACCTCAGAGCTTCAAATCCTCAATCTCTCGTCTCGTACGATGCTTTCTCTGGGAAGGAGGGAAAACTGACACAAAAAAATTCCACCTTGTAAATTGGGACATTGTAAAACACCCTCAGAAAAACATAGGCATGGGCATAAAAGATCCTACCCTCTCCAACTTGGCAATGGGAGGAAATTTTTTATGGAACCTTATTTCGGGAATAAAAGAATTGTGGAAAACAATTCTTTTGAAGAAATACCTAGAAGGGGACAGACTCGGGTGTTTAGATCAGTAACACTCCTTAAGCAATGGATATCCAATAGGAAAGCTTCTTTCTGCCTCCATTCCTCTCCTTCAAAGTCAGCTCACCTGGATTCCTGGAAATGGTCAAAAGATCCTTATTGGGACAGATAGCATCATGGGAAAGAAACCACTCTGGTAGCACATACATCTACGACCGCTCATTAACTGGCTTGACTCACAAAAAATATATCTTGGACATCTCTTCCTAGAGCGTTGATTCAGAAGACTGGATAGGATGGAACCTGCAAAATCTTCCAAACAATCTTTAGGATGCATCCCACATGATGAAAAATATTTTAAGAGGCTACGCCCCCATTTGCAATACGCTAAAAGACAAGAGAGGATGGGGCAATGGCACTTACTCTGTTAAGAAAGGATATCCATAACTCCTCTCCCAAGTGGATCTCCCCCTCAAAGACAAGATCTGGAATTCCCTTTGGAACAATGATAGTCCTCCCAAGGTAAACTCTTTTTGTTGGTTAGTGGCACATGGAAAATTACTAACAGGGGAAAATCTTCTCAAAAGAAACATACACGGGCCCTTCAGATGTGAGCTTTGTCGAAATGCGCTAGAAACCTCTCAACATATCTTCCTACTCTGCCCTTTTTCTATCTTTGTGTGGAAAACAGCTCTTCAAAGCCTCCATAACAAAATCAGATGGTCGTCTCAACCCAGAGAGCTTCTCTCAAATTGGCTTTCCCTTTATCGGGGCTCCTTCAAGATCAAACCTTTCTTAAAAGACTTATTCAAAGCCTTACCCAAGTACATTTGCTGGAAAATTTGGCTCGCCAGAAATAGAACCATCTTCTCCAACCTTCTCTCTCCCCATGATCTTGTAGCTAAAAAAGTCGTTGGCCTCTTGGATTATTTCTTTCTTTCCAAGACCAAACCCTTCTCCTTCACCCCCACCTCCACCATAGAATCCAACTAGATCTACTATATTTTCCCCTCCATCCCATCCACTAGTCATCCCCCCTCTCCTTCGAGACCCTCCTGGCAGCTTCATGAAGATTTTGAGTTCTTACACTGGCGCAATGAGAAACAGACACACATTCTCTACTTCAATGGAGCTTCAAAAGGAAACCCTGGGGTGGCAAGAGTGGGAGGGGTCATAATTTTCCCACGAGGAAATCAAGCACTCTCCTTCCACTGGAGCCTTGGAATTGCAACCAATAACCAAGCTGAAGCTTATGCCTTGTACCAAGGCCTTCTTCTCGCTAAAAGCTTGAGCATCCACTCCCTCTCGGTGATTGATGACTCTAAGATAATTATAAACCATGCATGCAAAGGATCCCACCCCCGAATATTCACTTAAAGGCCATACTCCAACGAATTTTGGCAACTATCAATCACTTCTCCAATATTTCCCTCTTCCATGTCCTTAGAAGAAACAATCAAATGGTTGATACCCAAGAAAATCTGGCAATCGCCCTGGATCAAGGCTTGTTATTAGTCAATGACCTCACACATTACAAACCCATCCCATGACCCCGTCACACATCCATTAGGCACTTGACACTTGGCATCCATCTCACTTGCCCACTCAATGTGACACTTGGAATTTGATCCTAGCATGGGTCACAAACTTGTCCCATTATAACGCCTCCCCACTACCCTTGACACCTGGCACATTTGGCATCTGCCACAAGATTCCTCACCTCACCTCTCACCACCTAGACACTTCCCCCCTCACCTCAATGTGTGTCACTCTGCACATTTTAACCATCTCCCCCAACTTGGGAGGTCATTTCGACATCCCTACTGCTACTCCTGAGCGTGGAAGCAAGGCCTGGAGTGGGAGGAACTTATTCAGCATGAATCCTTGGGCGTACTATGCATTGATTTTAGGTAATGCAAATAGTGCCAATATCAGCAGCGGGTATGGATGCAACTCGTGTCCAAAATTGGGAAATCGAATCTATTCGTTGAATCTAGCAAGGGTGATGGAGCCTATCAGAGGAGGTATGGCTCATTTTGTAGGCATACTCCATACTCCATAGAGCAGAGTGGATCTCACTCCTCCCTTGAGCATAGATACAGTCTCTCGCATAATTCAGACACACAGCGCAAGGAAATTCAAAAACATGAGAAGGATCTCTGGCAATCAGCACGTGGGCTCAGTGGAAGAGCACGATGGATTGGTTAGCATGGTGAAAAACCTACAAATTCAACTTAGAGCTCTCTTAGCCCAAGTTTTATCCATAACAAAAATTACCATTCAGCATCGGGGAGAACAACAGAGCAACAAGGATGAATGTGAAGCGTTAAGCCATCAGATAGAAGCTCTCCAATTTGTGGTTGGGCCTGCGTCGCCTTCAACCTCCCCGACTATAGCCATCTCTGATGAAGCTTCCTCGTCAGGGCCTCAACCGCAACTGGATTTAAATTTGTAGCCTCCAACAGAAGAAGACTCCCCTGCACCGGATCAAAACAAACTTTAAGTGTGTGCTTTGTTTCATTGTGTTTTTATCATGATAGTTTTGCATGGTTTTCACTATAGAAGCTCAAGTCGGATTTAGCATTCTAGAAAGCACTACCCCTGCTCATCGCTTCCTTTTGGGAGCATACAGGGGAGTGAATTCTATTTTCTACAACTCCTGTAGCATAGATTATGTACTCCTCCTGCGTTTACTCACAGCTCTTTTAATATAAATTTTACTCTGTTTCTGTTAAGAAAAAACTTATCTTCTTAGAGCAAAGAAATCATTGCCAAATGTTCCCCCATGAAACTCATGTCCATGAACATCAGAGGGTTAGGAGGGAGATCCAAAATCTTATCCCTCAAGAGGATTATCTATACTAAACATCCTAATGTTGTGTTACTATAGGAGACTATGGGGTGTGCTGACTCTATTTTTCCTTTTTTAATAGAACTAGGAGAAAATTTTATTCAAAAAGTATGTGATAAAACTCACAGAGAGAAGTCTTACAGTGGCAAAAAACAACATGTATATCACAGTCAAAAACAGGTTGGAGCATTACTATATTTACATGTAGTCTGTCAAAATGTCCATGTACTAAATAAAAGATACCATGATTTCTACTATAAATCCTCTAAAAGATACCTAGTATCAAAATGCTAAAACGATACATCAGAGGGATAAATAGCTAGAGGATATTTCTTATCTCGCGCCCCTTCTGGAGACTATGGGGGAGAATTCAAATCCAGTACCTATCAGGGAAGATCTGGAGAAGTAGCAACATCAAATATGGCCATGACTGAACTTGATGGAGATGGAGACTCTGACCAAGAACGCAATTCCTCAACTTCTGGCAGATGGCATCCATCTCATCACACAACAATTGTTTCCCTTGCCTCTACTTTATGAGAAAATCCATAGTGGTATGCATTTGGGATGACATATTGTTAAGCTTGAGATGAAGATCATTCACCAAGTACACCAAAACCTCATGTTCTTCATCGCGAAGCTCCCGTCATCAACGCACCACACCATATTGTCGATTCGTCGTAGCTTCAATTCCCATTCCCTTGTCGATTGATTTCTTTGTGAACTTAACCTAGGAATTATCTAGGAGACTAAAAATACCAAGCATTTCAAACAGGAAAATAGGAGCCAGAGGATTGCATCACAATTTCATACTCCCTACATACCTCTTCTCTTCATATAAACCACTTCGACTACGTGTTGAAGGCCTCCACCTTTGTGTATGATTATTCACCAGCTTCAGTTCCATGAAATGAACCACAGTGTCGCTCATATGATGAGACATGTACCAGACATGGACATCATTTCCATAAATGGTTGATGAAATCCTTAACTATGTTGACACTAACAGGGGGTGGGATAGTACTGAAGCCATATGGGAAGGAGAAATCCAAGGCAAAAAATACGACTAGGAGAATATCGTTGGGAGAGATCACATGTGATAGATAAAGAGGAGTGTCGATGTGACAAAGGGAAGGATGTAGGAGGAGAAAGAACCACATTCCTGTAACCTGGAGCACAACATGCTCAAATATGAGAGACCACGCCTCCTAACTACAAATATAGTTAAGCTGGATGATGAGAGGGTTAAGATGTGACCTAATTGTAATAGAAAAATAGAGGTGGGGCCCCAACGGAGGCCCACAAATTTATCAAATTTACCAAATGAAAAATTGATAAGCCAGGTTTAAGGGATGCAGTGGCGGGAGGCCTCACCATTAATTCTACGAGATCTCGGAGGGTCTTGGATGGCCAAATTGACTTGAATATTAGCTTGGGATTTATTGATCCAGAGAACATGATGAAAACCAAGAAAGTCAAAATATTTTGTCACTTTGAGAGTTCTTATGAGGATATTTTTTAGCATCATATCTGAGCGGAGATATATTTTCCTAACATGTTTTATGACAACCTTTGAATCTCCTAAAATGGATATATTTTCAATTCCTTGACTTTGAGCCATACTTAGTCCTTGGAAGAGGTCATATGCTTCAGCTTGGTTATTTGTTGCTATTCCCAAACTCCATGAAAAGGAGTCTTATTTTTCCTCTTGGGGAGAAGATAACCCCACCCACACCTACCACCCTTGGGTTACCTTTCGAGGCACCATCAAAGCTTAAAATTTGCTTCTCATGATTGTTCTTCTAGATGTCAAACTCCTAAGTTGGTAAGTGGATCTGCCAATAAATACTAGGAGGGATTTGATGACTGTGTTGACGTAAGCTTGCTTCAAATTGCATAAACTAGTTGAGCCAAGTTTCTTCTTTTGAAGTTAAATGTTGTTGCAAGACTAACTCTGGGTGCTTCTGATTAAATAAATCGATCATTAAACCCAAACACTTGTTTTCCAATTGTTCTGGGGGGACGTGACTCCTGAAAATATAGTTTTTTTATGAGCCAACCAAATATTCCATGTTGCAAATTTTGGTTCAACCAAAAACAAAGCTTTTAAGATCCGCTTATTGACTAGAGATACTTAATAGGTTGATTTCCAACTGTTAATAATTTGGGAGGGGGAGGATGGCCAGCGGATGAGGGGATATAAACCAAGTAATCCCAAATCCCACATATATTTGGAAAAGGAACAGTTCAGGAAAAGGTGAGAAAGAGTTTATTTTGCCTGGCAACATGGGGCACATCTAAAAGGTCCATTGAAGCTTCTCTTTTGCAAATTCTCCCATCATATAATTTTCCCATGGGTGAGCATCCAAAAAAACATATTGATCTTGGGGAGACTATCTATTTCCCATATTTGGTTCTACACTCTCAACTTGGGGGGGAGAATGGATTGTGCCAGAAGCGCATCATATCCAGCATGAACCGAGTAAGATCCTACTCCCCAACCTCAAGAATATTTGAATGGAAGATGTGACAGGGCACAACCTTTTAGAGAATGACAAGGAGACTAAAATAGAGGAAGGAGATTAGGTGGGAGATCTTCAAGATGTTATCCATCCAAAGAACCAGAAGAGTTCCATCCTGAGAGGTCAAAAAGAGTGTTTATTCCATGTTCAAAGCACCATAAGATTAGAGGTTGCTTTTCCATGTATTCCTGAAGAGGGGGGCTCCCCATTATGTTGTCTTTATAGATAGATATTTGTTTTCAATTTCTAGGAATCCAAGTTACTTTGCTTTGGAATAATGGGAGAGAGGCCTTAAACAACTTCCAAATGGGAGAACCTAGTTGGTGGGATGGGGAAGAATCCAAACATCTTAGAATATCCCCCTCCAGATATTGATTAACCAACACCTTTTTCCACCATTCTTGATTTCATGTAACTAAGTGCCACAATATTTTAGTCCCCAACACAAGGTTAGTTAGGACCGGATATATTATTCCCAAGCCACCATGACGTTTTGGATCTATTAACATATTCCAATTGAAAAGATCCATTCTTTTGGTATTTGTCTTTCCCCCTTGCCAAAGGAATTTTCTTATTTCTTGAGCTATGGAAGACTTCACACTGGCTGGAGCAAGAAGGAAGAAAAATTGAAAAATGGGGAGGGTCGAAAGAATATTTTTATCAACTCCACCCTCCCTACTGGATTAAGTCATTGTGAACCCCAAAGCGTGAATTTGGATTTTATTTTGTCAAATAAAGGTCCCAAGCCAAATGTGAAATATGTTGGAGACAAATGGGGATTCCCAAGTATTTGAAAGATGTCTAATTTTCTAGCAACGAAAATTGGAAGATGTTAGCAATGTTATTGGCCACTCTAGAGCTGGTATTCCAAAAATAAATATGACTTTTTTGTCTATTTATCTTACCCCTTGAAGCTATCATGAACTTGTCTAGGATTATTGTGAACCTTCTGGTAATGATAGTGGATTCCCCTCCTAACAAAAAAATATCATCTACAAATTTAGAATGATTTGTTCTTTTAGCCCTTGGGGTGATTTTTATACCTCGGATACTTTTTGCTCGACGCACCTGCTCAAACTTTCTTCTCAAAGCTTCTACCATTAAAATGTACATCAGAGGAGATAGGGGGTAGCTTTGTCGAATTCCTCAAGAGAGTCTGATAAATTATGCCAGCCTTCCATTAATCATAGGGGAAATCCAAGGAGTACTCATACATGAGGAAATCCATGCCAAGAGATCTTCTCCAAGGCCAAATCTGGTTAAATCTGCAAAGAGAAAATTGTGTCGAACCCTATCAAAGGGATTTTCCATGTCCAATTTAATAACCATCCCTTTTTTGCACCTCCCCCTGCTTGAGTGTAGAGCTTCTTGGACTAACACGATGTTATCCATCATTAGTCTTTTCTCCAGAAATCCCCCTTGGTTTGGCAAAATAAGAGTAGGGAGGAATGGTTTTATTGAGTTAGCAATGGTTTTGGAAATAATTTTGTACAAGACATTGCATAGGGATATCGGGTGAAAGTGACAAAATAAGAGGTGTTTTCCTCTTTGGGGATGAGGGCGAGAAAGGAGGAATTGGTGCTACCCCCCATTCTTGCATATTTTTAAACATACTAAATAATATGTATCAAATCTTGTTTTATGATGTGTCATCTTATAAGGTAGAAGTGCATTGATAAACCATCAGGTGCAGGAGCTTTATTCGGATTCATTTGTTGTAGTGCTTATAATATTTTTTTTTCAATCACTTTTCTGGATAGATTTTCATTATCTTTCATGCTAATGATCCTAGGGATATTACTCAGAAGGTTTTCCTAAGAAACAATATCTCCCCTTCCATCATCCATGTATAGATTTTCATAATGACTTTTGGTTGCTTGTCTGAGCTGATCCAGACCTGAGATGAGATGATCAGAAATTTTGTTTCTCCAAAGATGAGCTTTGGCTTGGAGGTGAAAACATTAGGTTTTTCTATCACCAACATTGAGGCAAAGCTTGTGGGAATTAAGTATATGGTCTACTTGTTCTGCCTTCAAAACCTTCAGGTGTTCTTGGAAGAGACATTACTCCTCAATGAGCAGGTAGGGGGTTATCAGAGCAGACTCCATCTTGACCCGAACCTCCTCCATTTTTGTTGTCAAATCCTGAATTCCCCTCCTCTCCTGAAGTACTTTAATCTTAACCCATTCTATGATAGCTCACTTAGTTGCTTTTAGATTTTGTTCCCATATAAAAACTGGCCAGCCTTGAATCCAGAAGTTCCAAGCCTCTAACACCAACCCAAGGAAGGAAGTGTCCTCAATCCAGTGGGGGTTAAAATGAAAATGGGTAGGGCCTAAGGGAACAGGAGGGGAGATATCAAGGATAATAGGGATATGGTTAGAGCCCGACCAAAGGAGGATCTTGGAAGAGGGAACAGTGACATCCTCAAAAATACTACTGCTAATAAGAAACCGATCAAGTATGGATATTATATGTCCAGTACCCTGCCTCTTATTAGACCAGGTAAAGAAAACAGAGGAATGTCTAATGTCCAATAAATCAAAGGAATTCAAGAGGTATTCCATATTTTCCCTGCAGGCCTCTCTAACAATATAGCCTCCCCGCTTCTCAGAATCATGGAGAGTGGTGTTGAAATACCCATCAAAGATAAATGAAGCAGGTCTTAATATGATATAAAGAGATAACAAAGAATTCCAACACAAAGATTTATCTTTATTAATTGAAGCCATGTAGATATTTAGAATGGAAAAGAGTATACTCTATGGGAGATGAGCCAGCGAAACCAGCAACCATTTAGAGTCACATTCCCAATATTCCAATCTAAAAAAAATGAGGGCTCTAGAGGGTGTAGAGTCTACCCAAGGCTCCCCGTGAACTGACTACCTTTCCTTGACTAGAGTGCCAGATGAAGGTTCTTTCTTAAAGGACATCATCATGCTTGATTTTTGTTTCCTGGAGAAGGAGGATTTGTGGTTTTTCTACCTGAATTAGATTCTTTACCATTTCTATTTTGGATTCACTTCCTAATCTTCTGCAATTCCAGGAAATGATCTTAATCATTTGGAAGATGATTTGGGGTTTCCCCCTATAGGGAGCACCGAGTTGCCTTGATTCCTTGAGGTTCTGGGTCCTTTTTTAGCATGTCCATCAAGCATTCTCTGTTTTCCCCTGTCATTTTCTCGACGTCCAGTTGCTTCCCTGTGTTGATTATTTGATTTCCTTCCTAGTTTTTTGCTAGACTGTAAGCTCGTGGCACTAGGATCTGTTTCTTCTTCCAATATTTCAGCTATTTTTCTATCCTCCTGATCCATCAAAGGATTTTTTTGTTGGATAATTGGAGGAATCGTAGTATCTCGAACTAGACCTGAAGGCTCTTGTTGGATAAGAGGGGTCTCTTCTTCAGGTTCTTCTTCAACTCTGAAAGAATTTCATATTGATTTTTGGTTGGAATAGGGTTCTTGCTAGTGTCTATTGAGGATGAAGTGGGAGCTTCCTGGGATTTTGGATTGGAGGGATCTCCCTCTTCGAGAAAGGATTTCTCTAACTAGGGGCTTGGCTTGGTATTTTTCTTCTTCCGTCTTGGTTGCTACCATTTCTCTTGGGACTCCCCTGATGGCGGATCAGAGGGGACTTGTGGGCATCTCTTGGAAAAGTGGCCATATTCATGGAAGATCTTGCATTTGAAAGGAATTTGTTCGTAGTCTACTTCTTGGAGGTAAGTATGGTTGTCAAGAGTAAGATTAATGGCCTCTGGGAGGCCTTTTTCCAAATCCACCTCAACACAAATTCTAGCACAAGATTTCAAACCATCTTTTCGCACATATTTGTCAATGTAGCAGCCCAGAGAGTTCCCAATGGCTCTAAGGGTCTCCTCATTCCAGCAATGGGGAGACAAAAAGGGCAGGTGAACCCAGACTTGAACAACTTGTTGGATAGTGGTTTGTTGGTTTTCATTGATGTCAACCCTTGGAGAGTGATCTTGGAGAATGATGTCAACCCTTAGAGATCCATGTCAATCCTTGAATATTTTCGGTTGCATATTCTGGTAGCCCCAACGGTGTGGTCTTGGTACCTGAAGTTGAATAAGGAATATGGATAGAAAGGATAGTGTGAATACAGGCAAGACCCTCATAGATGGATAGTACTTGTCGCATTTGTTTTGGTGATATGCAGAATGCCATGAGGTTCCTCACGGTTAGGGAGATATGGACTTGTAAAGTTAGAAGCCCCGAAGAGTGAACAAGAATCCCCTAGTTTGTTAAAAGTCTTGGTCAAGGGGGTAAAGTTGTTGTAACAAGAAAACCCTAGAAGCCCTAAATTAAGAAGAGGATTTACCTAGCACAATAATATAAGCACCTCAAGGATTCATTCACAAGTACACTCACACACTTATTCATTGCTTATCTTTCTTGTGATCTAGTGATGTTTTGCTAAGGTGTAGCTTCATTTTATGAGGTAGAAAAGAAGGTTGACGGAGAAAATCTCAGAGTTATAACAAAACCCTAGTTTCTGAGGTATATGTGATTTGCATACCTGTAAAGGAGCGTATGTACGCACGCTACAGTGGGGGAAAGAGCATATATACACGGGTTGTAGAAGGGAAAGTCGCGCACATCTAAAAATATCATGAAAATTTGAATAGATGTCGGTAACAAGTCCCTAGAGTCTGAAAGCAAGTTCACAGGTCAGCATTCTACAGGTTTAGATCAACTAAAAAAGTTCTGGTAAAGTTATTAGTTTGTTTTGATGCTTAGATTTGCTTATGATGTTGTGAATGCTTGAGGCATTCTTGGTATGGTTGATCTTGTACTTGGATATGGTATATCCTGGTTATTTGGTTGAGTGAGAAACACTTTTATGTACGGTACAACATTGATATGGTTCTTATAGTTCACATCCTTGAGTTGATTTTATATGGTTGAGGAATATCGATGTTTTATGGTGATGTATGCATGAGAGGAATGCACAGGTTCTTTGATATACTTCATTGATGATATGGTACAGATCTGCATATGGTTGATGATATGGTACAGATCTGCATATGGTTGATGATATGGTATATGGCACAGGTTGTACATGGTTGATGCTCTATTTCATGATTTGATATTCATTGTTGATGTATCTTTTGATTCGTGATTGATGCATGAGATAGTATGTATATTGGTATACACCTAATGTATGGTATGGTATAGGTTTAGTTGGTTGAGTATCAGATATAGGTTGATTTGACAGTGAAAGAGTTGTGATAGTGACAGTGACAGAGTTGCGACAATGAGAGTGATAGAGTTGTGACAGTGTCATATTTTGTGGCAGTGGCAGAGTCCGTGATAGTTGGTCTACATTTATATTTCAGGGCGGCAAGACGGGGCAACAAAAGGTGGTTGTAGTCACCTTCCAGTTATAGCGGGAGAACCTAGGGAGTTGTAGCCTCCTTCTGGTTGGATCCAAAGAATCAGGGAGTTGTAGCTTCCTTCAGGTTGGAGCCTGAGAATAGGGAGTTGGAGCCTCCTTCCAGTTGTAGCTAGAGAATTGGAAGTTGGTGCTTCCATTGAATGTTTTCTTTTGATAAATATATAAGAAAAGCATTCCTTGGTTTTCTCCCATTTGGATTTCCACATAAATATTGGTGTACTATGTATCTATTGTGATGCAATGTTGTTTATGTATATATTGTTGATGATCTATTGAATATTAAAGATAAATTATTAAATATTAAATTGTGGTTAAAGGAATAAAATTTCTCATTACTTATTCACCCCCACTCTCAGTAATCCAACACGACCGATAGAAATTCATTGTCCAGATTGAAATATGGGCTCTAGCGGTTCAAGTAAATGCCTCTATCCCCCACAAAATAAGGCCTACTTTTGAAGATGTGGTCCCGATATTCCTTCTATTCAAAAAGAAATGAAAAAAAATCTCAACCACGAAAGGAATGGGAAACTCTACCTTTTAAGTGCAGCCTCCAATGGCTTCAGATTGGCTCTGCGGTTCCAATGGTGAGGAAAGGCCTACGGTCTTGTGACTTAGGGTTTGGATAGGGTTTCAGTCAAGTGGAAAAGAAAGGAGGGCACAGTTTTAGATGGCAGTTTCTATGTGGTCGGGGAATAAACGAAAAGGACGGACGGTAACACTAATTTGATCACACACCTGGCACACAATCCAACAGTTGGAGCTCACATAAGATGGATAATTTGTTAAGGAATATGCTTGAATATAAGGAGGAGATTAGGGAACTATTGGACTATGAACCGAAAGATGTCAGTTTAGGCCCGATCTAGACTATGCATCGGAGATGCAAGGAGGACAGGTAGGTGAAAATTATGTGGTTGGGGGAAGTCTACTTAATGATTTACCGCCCCAAGGAGTTGGAATGGAAGAGGAACAGTTATCCTATGGAAGGGACCCAGTCACAGTTCTAGTCGTGGATGTTCCGCAATCCCTCACCATGCCGGTACCAAGCGACTGCGTGAAGGCTTAGGGAGCATCCATCGATTTTCTATGGGGGTTTATGGGTTTCGACTCAAACCAGTTAGAGGGTTTTCTCCTCTCCCATTTGCGTGTGGCATAGACTCAAGCTTTCTTCCCAAATGAAGGAGTAGCAGGCAATTTTCTTTCTTTCGAGGTCGATTATGCAATCCCACCTGCAGTCCAGGATCCCTCCAGGAAACAAATTCCACAAGACCTGGACTCGCAAAACAATTCCATTCAGGGCCTTTTATGTCCAGAAGGGGGTGGGGGTTTGGTCGAAGAAACCCCAATAATCCCTATAGTGGTCGAACGCCATGATTCCAAAATCGAGAAGGAGGCAAGATCAAGTTGTGAACGAGGCTCGGGAGGAAAGAAATGTAAGGGTCAGCACATCAAAAGAATAAGAAGCTTGAAACTAGCCCTAGTTTTGGGTTGGATGTAGCAGAAGCCATGGTGGTCGAAATGGGAGAAAATCCCCTCTTCGATGGGGTGTGGGGCAGACATTTCAAGATCAACACTCTCCATGTATGGCCAGTAAGTGAACTTGGACCCATGGTAACTATCATCCCAAGGGTGGTATTACTACACAGTGGTTGGTTCCATCTGATTTTCCAAAAGGCATATGATGCAAGAATGGTCGAAAGTAAGGTATGGACAATAGGCTCCTCGTTGATGCTTTTCTTTCCATGGCCTCCTCGGTTCGACGTGGAAATGGAAATACAAGACGAGGTTCTGGTTTAGGTGCAGCTTTCTCAATTTTCAGCAAATTATTGGGATGAAAGGATCTTCAGAGAAATTGGGAACTTCTTAGGGACTTACCTGGGCCACGAATCCACTTCCCAGGGTGCAGATAGGATGTATTTCTCTCGCATTTTGGTGAAGTTGGATATCAGGAAGGGCCTACATGAAAATATCAACATAGGCCTTAAAAACGACAAGCTTCAAATACTTGATTATGAGGGGATTCATTTCTGTTGCCGTAGATGTCGTGAATGCAGACATCTAGCCAAAGAATGCTCACTCCCATTCCACAGGAAGTCATTCATTTTTCCCAGCAAGCCCAAGGTAGATACCATGAGAGCCAAAGTTTGGATTCAAGATGAAGTCATGGAGGAGACCGAACTGGAGCATGGAAAGGTAGTTCAGGAAAAAGAAGGACCGAGCCAAATACCCGATATTAAAGTTACAGATATCCAGAATAAGGCAACGAGCAAGGGGAATATGGAAGGTACTTCACAATTTTCTTCCCCTGCATTGTCAATTTTAAATGAAAATTTCTCTAATATTCGTTTAACAACAAACCGATGCATTGAGTCTCCTACAAAACCTCTCAGGGATTCCCTGTTGTCAAACAATCTCGAGAAGGGATTCCCTGTGGACATGGAGCTTACCCGCCTTTGCCCCACTTGGAGAAACAAGAGAAGAGGGGATGATCGAGTCGCAAAGAGAATGGATAGATTTATATTGAAGGATAAGGTTGTTGAAATCTTTAGCTAAATTAGACAATGGGTGGGTACTGGAGGGATCTTGGACCACTCCCTAGCATTCTTGGAAATCAGAACAGACCCCAAAAAATCATCCTGCCCATTTAAGATGAACTCCTCTTGGCTAAAAGAGAAATATTTTCAGACTTTAGTCTTGGAACATTGGAAAAAGTATGACTCGAGTGTAGAAGAGTCAACGACCTCCCAATTTGTATCCAACTTAATAATATCAAAAAAACATCCAAAGCATGGGAAAAAGTGAAAAAGAAAAAGAAAGTGGAGGACTTGATACTAATAGAAAATCAAATCCAAGCCATTTCGGATCAAACAGAAGAGGGGTTTTCCTCAGGGGAGACTAGGCAAGTGCTTTGGGGTATAGAAAAAAGAAGGAAAGAAATCTTGGAAAATAGAGAAGTAGAGTGGAGACTTAAAATCAGAGCTATCTGACTGGAATGCAGTGATGAAAACATAAAATTATTCCAGGCCTACGTCAAAGTAAGGAAGATGACAAACACCATATGGAGTCTCCAGGATTCAGAAGCAAGATCTTTCTCAAACTTCAAAGGACTAGTCAGGTTAGGGAAGAACCATTTCAAATCCCTTTTCAGAGCTCCAAACGAAATCATGATCACAGAAGTTGTTCGTACAACACAATTCTTCCTGAGGTTTGTTACATAAGAGGAGAACAAAGAACTAATGGAAGAAGAGCTCAAATCAATTATGTACAGTTTTAAGAAGGACAAAATCCCGGGACCAGATGGGTGGGGAGTTGAATTCTTGTCAGAACTTGTGAGGAGTCTAAAAGAGAGAGAAAGATGCTCCCATGTTTCAACTCAACCTTTATAGTTCTCATTCCAAAAACAGATTTGTTGGGTGTTGGATTAATGAGAGGGGAGGTGAATCAGGAATAGAGCAATGTAGTCCTTTTTAACCATAAAATTAAAGTGTTATATCAATGTAGCATTAGCATCCAATAGTTTCAGAGTAAATAAACAATGAACAAATGAATCATACACATACACAGTACACCAGTGTTTTTACGTGGAAACCCAAAGTGGGAAAAAACCATGGAATGTTTTCTCTTATATGTCTTTAAGAATTACATTCATTGGAAGCACCAACTTCCTTTGTTTTCCAGCTACAACTGGAAGGAGGCTCCAACCCTCTAGTTTTTCAGCCTACAACCTAAGGTAAGATCCAAATCCCCAATTTTGTGGCTACAACCAGAAGGAGGCTACACCCCCCTATGTTCTCCAACTACAACTAGAAGGTGGCTACAACCACCTATCCTTGCCCCGTCCAACTGCCATGTCGTAGAAGTAGAATGATGGAACCACTGCCACACTATCACTGTGAGATATACTGTTGTAAACTTGTGCCAATCAACCTACACCAAGCAACCTGTAATCAACATGTACGATAAACAAGTGCATCAACCATGCACCAACCTATACCTCAACCTCTACCATCAATGAGTGCATCAACCATGCACCAAATATGTACCAATCATGCATCAAATACACATAAACTATGACCCATCAGTATGTACCAACATCATCAACTATACAACTCATGTATGTGCCAACTCATCAACTACTTGTCTCAACCATGTACCCAACATGTACCTCAACCAAAAGCCCTCATCAATTTCATTATCCAAATCTAATTTGTAACTTTGTAATAGATCTGGTTTATATGATTACATACCTGCAAACCTTCCTTAACTTTAACAACAAGAGACTAGCATTTTCATCAAACTTTACTTTAGTCTCACATGACTAATTTTGGATTATTCAACAACCTTAACTTGAAATAATCATAACTATGTACCTGTAATGAATCAAGATCTGAAAATAGTACATAGTGTTGTTCAGTGTCTTTTGTGCAATTCTTCCAGGTTTCACTACTTGGAACCTCTCAAAAAGGGAGTTATAGCAAAAATGGCATACCTTGTTGAATTCTGACATATTCTAGAGAGAGAAATTGTAGAGCATGCCTCGCACGGAATATTTGTTTTATGGATCTGAAAATGGTACACAGAATAACATAGACTATACTCTAACCAATACATTTTTTTTACTAAATTTGGATATGTTATGAAGAGGTTATGACATTTTTACCCGAAAACACTTGTGTTAGACTAATTTCAGGACTAGCCACAAACCCTATTTTCCATGGAGTGTAACTCCAAAAATACAATGACCGACAAGTTGAAATTTTTATCACAGCTACTTGGATATGTTTCCTCAACGGCCTCCATATTTTGCGGTTTGAATCATTATAGAAAAAACGTTATTGTGAAAATGGTGAGATGACATGTAAATAACATACCTTAGAAAGCATCATCAAAAGAATTTATCCTCCCTTGAATTTCGGCCTTCTTTACTTCACCTTCCCTTTGAAATTCACCTTAGATATCCTTTGGTTACCTCAATCATTTGTAGATATTCAATATTCTCAAGTGTAATTAAATAAGAGAACCTTGCCTCTTATTTATACTTTTATGTAACTTCCTCAAGGGGTTACCTTCTAACCATCTTAAACCACTTTCCTTATTTTGTGGCTAACCCACTTCTAACCACTTTTCCACTTAGTAATTTCTCCATTAACTTTATTATTTAAAAAAATTATTTAACTTTGACCTTTTGGGACTTCTAGATGACTCATGAGCGTTCTCCAACTTCACATGGCCATAACTCTCTAACCGTGAGGAGTTATGTGACATTCCACATACCACCGGAAATGGCATGACATGTACTATCCATATAGAATAGTCTTACCTTAAAATATATTAAAAATCATACCATTATACATCAAACAAACTTGGGTCCATTACCCAAACCTTTGTGCTACCAGAATTCGCTACTGGACTTTCTTCAAGGGTTGACATCAATGACAACCAACCCAAATAATCAACACCGGGAACTTTTGATGACTTTTTCCCCATTTCCCTGTGTAACTCAATTTACAAAGTAATAGCGAAAATTCAATCCAATAGGATCAAACCTATACTTCAAGGGTAAACTCAATAGAGCAATTTGGTTTTTTGGATGGGCGATAGATCCATGAGGCGATAGGTGTGGCATGGGAAGGTCTTCACTCCATCAAAACGATGAATATCTAAGGAACGGTGATCAAAATAGACCTTTCAAAGGCCTATGATAGAGTGATATGGACCTATCTCAAACTCCTCCTCATGCACATAGGCCTCGAGCAGGAGTTTATTACCTAGGTTATGACTTATATCCAGACAATCTCATTCAAGGTCCTTATAAATGGAGCAGCCTCCCCCTTTTTCCATGCCCAAAGAGGTATGAGATAGGGGTGTCCCTTGTACTCATTATTATTTCTCCTGGTCACTAATGTTACGAGGAAAATATCTTTATGGCTAGGGTAAACCACAACAGACAGGTATGACTGCAGAAATCAACTATGTCCCATAAACATGCTATATAAACTAATGTGCAAACAAGATAAGAAAAGGACCTACCTCGTCTAGATGTTTGAAGATGTCCATCATTGAGCACTTTGACCCAAAGCTTTATACCTACAACAAGTTCTCAACAAACAAGCGAAGCAAGCATATAGTGATAGTATAAAAGGTTAGCACATTAGATAGCATAATCCATTAATATACAAAACAAACATGCCCATGGATAATAACTCATGTATTTGAAATATATCAATTGGATGGGAAAAGAGTATTTCTATTAATAAATGATTAGCAGAAGTGAAAATGTTATATACTTTTGTGTCGGCATGGTTCAGAACCGAGAAACCAAGTTCCTTTCAATTGGGCCTCCACCACTTCAATCCTCCACCAAAGGGAAGCTCATAGAAGGGAGACAATGAGGTTCTCCATCAATAAGGGAAAATCTTGGGGGCTGAACACTGTGTAAAGGGATGCAAACTCAATATGAAGTAAGAATTTCTCCAAAGTAACTTTTTCTCTCAAAGTTGAATTCATTATTCTTTTCCATAGCTCAGAATTGGGCTCTTTATAGCCTTCAAAATGTAACTGAAGGGCCGAGTCGGAACGTTTTCAATATATGGAAGGCCAAGGATCACAGATCTCTTGTCGTGACATGGAGACCCAACATTTAATTTTTATTTTCTGGCACAAATCCCGATGTATTCGGGTTGTAGTGGAGCAACCTGTATATACGCTTGATGTATAGTGTGCAAGATGCCTACAAGTGAAAAAAATTGTATTTTTGTCTCTCGATTTATCAATCAGGGAAAGTGAGTCTGCATAGGGAAATGGAATAAGGCCCTCTCTGCAAGATTTCTTAGGGTGAGGCAAATCTTTCTCTAACAGATGCCCCCTGATGTGTGAGGTGAGAGGAGTATCTGCTATGGCTGAAATACACTATAAATAACCCAGAAGTGGAGTGGTAGGGGACCAACTGGACGAACTCAGATGCTCATTACATTCTATACTAACTTTGCATACATGGATGCCAAAAATTACACTGCATATCCATGTGGAAAATATACCAAACAAGTGTATGTGGCCATGAATAGGCAAATACAAATGTGGTTACATGCCAAAAGTTGTCATAGTCATGAACAAGTCCCAGTAGAACCTGTCTCAAAAAACCAAGTTGAGGATATTTGTATACCATGGAGTACAATCTGATCTCCCATGATCACTTAAGTCATATAGGTACTGGTCCAATGAAAAAGCAAGAAAGTTGCGGCCATGTAGTGATGTCTTCAAGTCTTCTACACAATCCGCCAAAGGTGCAAGTCTACATCATGTGAATAAAGGACTTGAGGTTGAACACAATGAGACATCGTTTGATTACCGATCATTGAGTTATACCATTAACAAACGCGAGACAACCTACTGATAATCAAAGTAGGTATCAAGGCATCAAGTACATTCTTACAAATGTGAATAAAGGAGCTGGTGTCGAACACCTGAAGAATATTTCGATTAGGAGACATTGATGTATTCCCAACTGTCGATGGCGAGAGAGCCTGCCACTAATGACTGCAAGACTGAAGGTACTCATAAGACTCTAGGTCTCGTTTCTAGAACAGATGGGCTAAATTCGATCGAAAGAGACCCGCTAAAAGGAGAGCATTAAGGCATCTCTCATCAGTCAACATGAGATACAAATCAGGAGCTTCTTGATTTGGTGGAAATCGAAAGAAGAACATGTTCACGAACCAATGACCTTATGCATCTTTCGCGTGTGCCAAGTGAAAGTGGTACACGAAAAAGACCCTATGAATAGCAGCCAATGATAAAAAAAATTGTTGGCAAAGGTGAGGAAACCACCAATAAGGATAATGGCATCCAAGACACTGCACGAATCCCAATGTGTGAATAGATGTCTTGTCGTCGAACACAAGGGAAACCACCTAGTCAACGACCAATGATGAAATGTCAATTGTTGGGTTCAAGGTTACCTACCAATGATGAAAGTAGGGCTAGGGTGCATGATAGGACTACAGTATCATGTGATTTTGAGACAAACTGAGGGTATGGCCGACATGCAAAGTCAAGAGTTCTAAGGAGTGGTCGACACAGTTTGATAGACTTCCTTTGAACAAGAGCATGAGACCTATGGAGGACTCTGGTAGCATAGACCTGATGATGAAACCATAAGATGCAAGAGGCATCAATGAAATTCTCTATAGGGACTGCAAGAGTAACCAATCGATAGAGAAGACTCTGTAACAAGCTCAGCTTCGTAAGGCCATGATAATCCCAAAATTATGATGATGAATGGACTCAAATAACTTTGTGCTCTATTCAAAGGCGGCACGATCGTTGTCAATATAAGATAATACTCCCTTCCCGCCCATATTTTTTTGTTTTTTCATAGACAAGTGAATGTTATGATACAGAGGAGGAAACTAGTGTCGCAAGTAAGAAAAACTAGTTCCAGCAATGCAACATACCTATGCTTAATGCAAGGAAGTGCATGCGGGAGATGGACACTCGGGAATGTTCCCTCCTAGGTATGGGTGTCAAATTGTGAAGGATATAAACAAGGCTCTGCTTGGTTGAGGATGTAAAATTGTTCAGGCAAACAGTTTATAACGCAAAGCAAGAACCGGCTATAGGCTCAATACTGCAAGCAAGGGCATGAGATGCAATCACAACTTGACGCCAAAAAATTTCCATTTTATGTCTTTTAATCTACTTGGTGTGAAAAAGCAGTAAACTTGTGCCAAATAGACGTCTCTTCAAAACCAATTTACGAGTGTGAAAAAGACAAGTTCACTCAGTGATATTTTCACTTTTTGATAACGAGTCAGAAAAGATCTTAACTAAGACTCATGACCTTTCAAGTCCAATTTAACGAGTGTGAAAGGGATAAATCACTCGACAATATTTTTCGCGTTTTTAGACGAGTCAGAAAAGAGCTTAAATTAAACTCGTTTGGGAGTCCACAGAGTATAAGGTTGCATGTTTATGAGTGAGAAATGAGGCTCAACATAAAGTCATGTATTCTCTATGAGGGACTCTCGGTCCTATGAAAAAATCTCTACATGGGCACCAAATGTAGTAGGGGACCTAACTAGGGCACCCATGTTCAGTAAGTCTCTACCACTTGATAACGAAACGACTTTATAGCAGATGGAGGGTTCTGTGTCACAACAAATGGATTTGTACCTAGGGTATAAAGAGTGACAGTTATAGGATAATGTGAAAAATGCATAGCGGAATGGATACCTATCCTATATGTTGGGTAATGACTATACCTGCCCGAGGTGACAAACGGTCAACATAACGCTGAAATCTGCAAGAATCCCAGGTTAAAACTGCAAAAACCAACTCGATCCACCTGTGTATTAGTCCATTAGGTGAAAAAATGGCTTAAAACTATAGAAAGTGGGTAAAAATAATTTATAAATAGTAACAAAATAAAAAATTACTATATCATTTCGATTTTTTACCCAACT
>SNQJ01S0057649.1:0-21628 GCA_010110895.2 Picea sitchensis | reverse complement strand
TTGCGACTGCTGGTTTTGACCTCCACCAGCCGCATTTCCGACATTTGAGGAGATCGAGGATAAGTGTTGATTATGTGAGAATGGATTCATCAGCATGACAGGCGATTGCGCTAATAGCCTCACAGCTTCTGTAATTTTGGGGCACAAATCAGTAAGGTGATCATCTGTGCAAAGCTTACAGGGAAACTTCACCTTACGTCTTTCTCATTTTCCCTCTCCATCATTATTACCCGTCTTCTCATTATTATTATTGTCCTTGGGTTTATTACCATTTTTCCCACCCTTACAGTTATTACGTCCTTTCTTCTTATTCCCTCCTGGTTGTTGGTTACCATTTGGGTTGGCTGATGATTGCACAGAGTGTACATCCACCGACTGAGTGGGTTTGGAAGACACAGACAAAGATGGCTCTCCGGTAGACTGGTTTAAAGACAACTCTTTCAAATGATTTGTCACCGAGTCTGCAGACTTTACATTGGCGACAGCTACAATTCCATCGGCATGAGGTCCGGGCTTTTGCCTAGGGTCGTAAGTGGACCGTGGTGCGTCAGGAAGAAGGTGGTATAACATCCCAGACTGAGCATATATCAAGTCTAACTGCTAGGCCCTAAAGATCTCTTTTTCCTCAGTGGTAACCCCGGAAGTAGCAACGTCTTTCGAGATAGGAGCGTGCAAAGACTTAAAAAACCATTCTAAAAGAAAGTTTGGGGCTATAGGGGTCTTAATCAACCTCTTCCATCTATGCCACTCCTGGATATGGTTCGATATATGAGTGGCGGTATACTGGCGTAAAGTTGACAACAATGCTAGGCCAGCATCATAATGAATGGGAAACTAGAAGTGGTTAAGAAACACCAACACCAACTGACTAAAATTCCGATATGCCCCTCTAGGTAGCTCAATGTACCATTTTGCAGCAACTCCAATAAGGGTGCGTTGAAATAATATCAAATGAATAGAATCATCATTAAGGGAATTCGATGAGCACCAAAGGTGAAAGGTAGTGACGTGATCACCAAGATCCTCTCCATTCTTACCTTCGAACTTTGGGATGTCCGAAGGAATTTTGGTGGGGATAGGGGGCCATGTAGGGTCATGACTCACATGGTCATTCATTAACTTAGACAAATCTGGTAGATTAAGCGTGGCCAGAAAAGGGAGGCGGGGTTGCGACATCTGGCCCCAACCTCCAGGGAAAGATTGTGCTTGCAGATTTGGAGGCCACCCAGGGTTCTGGTAAACACCATGGCCCTTTCTGGCATTATAAGGCCCTCCTCCAGGCTAATTCATATAAGGTTGATTGGGCATTAGTCCAGCATGAATGTTTTGTTAAGGGTTATAGAAATTTCCCCCAGCTGAATTGGATCGAGGTTGGGGGTTGCCCAAAGCATGAAACTGACCTCCTCTGGGTTGGAATCCGGAGGATAGAGGTGGATTCGTCATGCCAAAAGTATTGGTCGGAATCTGCGCCGAGGAGGTGGGGTTGTAAGACAAAACTTGAGTCGAAGCTTGTCCGTCGGGTTGGTTGTTCCACCCAGAAGTAGGAGGATTAGACCCAGGGTTAAAATCAGGAATACCTCCCATATTAGGAGTCATTTGGGGGATTTGAGATCCACCAAATGAAAAAGGAGTGTAGGGATTTGTATTTCCCCCAAGTCTAATGCTAGCATTAGGGCTAGCAGCTGGGATGGAGTTCAAAAACTGCGAAGTGAAGTTGGGCATACCATAAGAAAAGGGACTAGAAGCCATAGGGATGGAATGAACATTGTAGCCTAGTGAGTGACCAAGAGACCCAAAAGGGTTTGAGGCAAGAGATTGAGCATTTACTATAGTTCGGGCCATAGTAATGATAGGTACCTCTGGCACTACAACCGTATATGTTGCAGGATTCGAAGGGATTCCATTAACTATAGTGGGTATGGGAGTGGAAGGACTCCCGGTGTTCTGAATACTAGGTTCAGTACTCATCCTTGTAGAATCACAAGTCTGAACAGTGGATGTGTGTGTACCACTCCTAATAACTCTACGCCTTTTAGAAGGCAAAGACTCGAAATCTGGTGGTAACTATAACAAGCGACGGGACCAGCAGGGAGGCTGGTCTGACTCCATGATGACTTAAGACTCTAAAGATAAACAAAATATATCTTAAGGCCAACTAATAGCCAAAGAGAATACCAGAAGTCAAACGACCAATATGCATGCAAACAGGGTAAAGTGGTTGAGTGGCCTCCCTCCCTTAAGAAGGTATGTCTCACCCAATAGGGTCCTGAGACTCCCTGCTAAATATTGGAGGTAACAGAATCAGTTATAAGGGCCCTCGTGGGCTTAAAAACCAGTCGGTCAGATACCCCCAGAGAGGTAATCCTCCATAAAGGTTGTGTGTTGTCCAACCCTTATATGACTAAGGGTACCTGCAGAATAACCCCTGCAAGTAGCCTATGAGACACCTAAGTCAAGAAACTAATAAACCACTATATAATTGATGCACATACGAGCATTCATAAGTCATGTCCACCATATGGGCAGGGTAGCAAAGCCTGAAACCTTGAAGTCATTGCCTCTCACGAAGGTAAGGGAACTAACAAGATCCCCAGATACGAATAGATCCCCAGAAATATCTCTGATGCTAGGAAGGTATCGGGGGGATATCCCCTCAATCGACTTCATGTGACCTCATGATTAACTCTGGTGTGAGTAGAGCCTCCTGATCTTACCAATTATACAATGGATTTCTCCACTCCATGACTCAGACACATGTTGATTTAATTGCCTTGGAGAAGTTTACTCACAAAATCCTATTCCAAGGCACTAAATCCTAGGCTAGTTTGTGCACCCTAGAAAATAAAATAGTTACCAATAAATTTTAAATTATAGCGTTGATTTTATGGTCGTGATTACTCAAAAAGGTATGGTAATGAAACTCATGGTGTTACGACTCTACAATAAAAGTAAATATGAAAGTAATGCAAAGTCCTAACTTTAACATTCGATGAATGATATGCTTCTAAAAAACGATGCAATTTTCAAATTCAACTCTGCAATTCAGAAGTAAAGATGCAATCTTTCACTATATGCACTAAGCTAATGATAAAGATTCAAAAGACAAAAAATGTCAAGCAATGCAAAATGTCCATTTTTTTTGTATTTTCAATATATTAAAACTCAAAAATGTATGGACTCAAAAATAACTTGATATATAACCCTACTATGTATAAAAAAGAGATAACCCAAGCAGGATACCAAGCAACAAAACACCCAACCCAATGTGCAAGGACAATAAAAATGAAAAGATGAAGAGAAAGACTTCGCCCAGAAATTCAACCAAAAGAGGGTTTCCTATCATCCCACAGGCACTCAACAAGCACTACAAAGACCCAAGAAGGCTCAACAAGCATCAAATCCCACCCAGCAAACACCAAACCAAGAAAACAAGCAAGGAAAAGATGTGTACGCGATTTTTCAGGAAAATAGAGCGTATATACACAGCTTGCAGTGAGACAGCAAGCGTGTATAGGCGAATGTCAAGGAAAAAGGCATGTATATGCTTTAAAACAAGTCCAGGCAAGGGAGGAAAGATGAAAACTCAGACCCAGACTGAACAGGAGTTGTCAAGCAATGTTACGACAAGAACCACAATAGAAACGAGAGCAATCTAAAGAGAAAGGTACTTCAAACCCTAAGAAAGAAGATTCATCCCCAATATGGTCGCCAATTCTATTACAAGGAAAATCTCTCTATGGCTAGGGTAAACCACAACAGACAGGTATGACTGTAGAAATCAACTCTATCCCATAAACATGCTATATAAACTAATGTGCAAGCGAGATAATAAAAGGACCTACCTTGTCCAGATGTTTGAAGATGTCCATCGTTGAGCACTTTGACCCAAATCTTTATACCTGCAACAAGTTCTCAACAAACAAGCGAAGCAAGCATATAGTGATAATATAAAAGGCTAGCACATTAGCTAGCATAATCCATTAATATACAAGCATGCCCATGGATAATAACTCATATATTTGCAAGATATCAATTGGACAGGAAGAGAGTATTTCTATTAATAAATGATCAGCAGAAGTGAAAATATTACAGACCTCTGTGTCGGCACGGTTTGGAACTGAGAAACCAAGTTCCTTCCAGTTGGCCCTACACCACTTCAATCCTCCACCAAAGGCAAGCTCATAGAAGGGAGCTAATGAGGTTCTTCATCAATAAGGAAAGAGCTTGGGGGTTGAACACTATGTTCAGACTTAAAGGACAAAGGGATGCAGACTCAATATGAAGTAATAATTTCTCCAGAGTAACTTTGATCTCAAAGTTGAATTCTTTCTTCTTTTCCATAGCTCGGAATTGGGGTCTTTATAGCCTTCAAAATGCAACTGAAGGGCCGAGTCATAATGTTTCCAGTATATGGAAGGCCAAGGATCAGAGATCTCATGTCATGACATGGAAACCTGACATTTAATTTTGATTTTCTGGCACAAATCCCGATGTACACAAGCTGTGGTGGAGCAGCCTGTGTATACGGTTGATGTATAGTGTGCAAGATGCGTACAAGTGGAAAATTTTGTATTTTTGTCTCTCGATTTATCAATCAGGGAAAGTGAGTCTGCATAGGGAAATGGAATAAGGCCCTCTCTGGAATATTGCTTAGGGTGAGGTAAATCTTTCTCTAACAGCTAAAGGATTGAGTTGCATACTTGCAGATGCAAAAAGGAGAGGAGTTTTCCAGGGTATTCGAGTAGTCAGAGCTTTAGATATAACTCACCTCTTGTTTGTAGATGGCATTCTTATTTTTTGTAATGGAGAATCAAGAGAACTAGAAAGGTTGTTGGAACTACTTGCTCTATACATGAAAGCTACTGGAATGTTGATAAACAACCAAAAGTCCAAAATCTCTTTTCAAAATATGGAAGAAGAAGAAATAACACATTTTATTCATATGTTCCCCTATGAAAGTGGGCCCATAGATGAAGGGTCAAAATACCTCGGATTTCATCTAAAAACAAACTGCTACAAAATTGAAGATTTCCTCTGGCTGGTGGCAAAAGTGGGAAAAAGGATAAAATGTTGGTGTCATCGATGGCTCTCACGAGCAGGCAGACTTGTCCTCATAAAATCCATCCTGGAAGCTATACCAGTCTATTGGATGTCCCTATCTTGGATCCCCAAAAGCATTTTGGAAAAGATAAGAAGAGTATGTTGGAGATACTTGTGGGCAAGAAAAAAGGAAAAAAAGGACTCTACCTTGGGTAAAATGGGAAAGAATAGCACTTCCAAAGGTGTTGGGAGGCTCGGGGCTAAAAAACATCTCCAAATTTACCAAAGCCTTGGCAGCAAAGTGTGGTTGGAGGTTGATCTCAACCAACAGTAATTGGAAAACTTGTGTCTATCAAAAATATATCGCTCCAAGCTCTTTGGAAGATTGGATCAGAAGAGAAGACAAACATCGGCTCAATGTCTCGGTAATATGGAAAGCCCTGCTAAACTCCTTTGATCTCATTAGTGAGGGTTTGGCCTGGAAAGTTGGAAATGGTAGGAAACTGAGAGTGGGGCTAGACCCATGGCTAGGCAACGGACAAGGACTTATTCTAACCCCATAGCTCACATAGTATATGAGGGACCAAGGAATCACAAAGCTGACACATATTGTTGATGAGACATCCACTACCATATGGCACCAGGGGTGGAAATCGGTTGATATCCTTGGCCTTGATAGATAACATAGAGAGGAATGGGACGGATATATACAGGCCTTAGTAGCGATTCATGTCAAACTAGCAGACCGAGAGGACGAACGGGTTTGTATCATGTCCCCTTTTGGTAGCTACACTCCAAAGGAAGCTTACACTGTGCTACTGGCAGATCGAGCAGCAATACAACCAGTCTGGTGGTGGAAACCACTATGGAAATTGCATTTCCCAACAAAATCAAAGCTCTTCTTCTGGTGTTTACTGGAAAATAAGGTTCCCACTTGGGATGTTTTGTAGCGGAGACTTATGACAGGCCTAGGATGGTGTGCACTATGTAAAAATAGTGAGGAAATAACGATACACCTCTACATGAGGTGCCCTTTTTTCATGTAGGTGTGGGACTTCTGTTGGGAAGCTACCAGCCTGTCAGATAGATGGGAAAGCAACAACCTAGTAGAAGCTTGGAGGACATGGTTGGGGAACCCTTCTCATGAAAACTTTAAAGCTTTACCACGCATCATATGTTGCGGAGTATGGTTAACTAGGAATAGAGAAGTATTCCAGGGGAAGTCTTCATTTCTGGAATGGATTGCTGCAGAATCCATGGCCATTTTGGGGCACTTTCCACAAACAAAAGACGTTTCTCTAGTTCGAATAGTGATCCCTGAAACCCCAAACACAAGATTTTTGTGGGCCTTCTTTGATGGGGAATCAATTGAGAAAGGGAAATGGAGTGGAGGAGGTTTCATCCTCAATCTCTCCCACAACAATTTGATCCAAATAAAAATGGGCCTCGATCCCGGCTCAAATAATCAAGCTGAGATACATGCATGCAAAAAACTGTTGTGTTTTGCACTAGAAAGGGAGTGACAAATATACAAGTGTATAGAAACTCAATGCTGACAGTAAATTGGATAAACCACACACAAGCATGCATAAATATTTTCTTACAGCCTCACATTGAAGAAGAAAAAATCCTCAAATTACAATTTAATCATTTTCATTGTTCTCACATTTACATAAAGAGAAACCAGGAAGTGAACCACCTCTCCAAGGTTGGTATGGACCTTGAATAGGGCCTATGGCACATCAGAGAACAACAAGAAGTTTAGACCTATATGTACTATCATCAGTGGTTCTGGGACAACCACTAAACTTTCATTAAGGGCCATGCCGCAGCTCTATTTTTGCACCAGTTTTTGGTTTATGTTACTTGCTATTTTCCAAAGGCTGTTTTTTCCATATGGTTTTTAGACAGTTTAAAGCAAAGGACGTTGTAACTTTCCCTTGTTGTTTTTGTTGTTTATAATAAAAGACATAGCTGGATAAGATGCAAATGATTTATCTCTTATTTTTTATCATAGGAACATATGGTTCCAGGGATGCATGAATACACCACTAGGTGTATCTGAAAAATGTAATTTTGATCATATCCTTTATAAATAAAATTACGAAGGAAGGAAAAAAAGTGTGGCCTCTGGTTCTTGTCAATCCAAAAGGGAAATAGATATAGGCAAAGTCCATATCCCAATAAATTGGCCTATCAAACCATTTTCTACAAACCTCAACGCAAGGGAAAGCAAGCTTACTTGAACCGACACTGAGGGGATCTCTTCCATCCTTTTAACAAATCACGATTGGGAATGCTTTGGTTGCTTGGGGAGGGTCGCAATGAGGGATGCGAAGGATGCAATGTCAATGGAGGGGGAGGGGGAAGGGGGGCTAAGGAGGCCCCACCAGGGGATGCCATGGCAGCCACATGAAGATGGGATCAGGGTAGGGTTTCCTCAGGAAAGGGGTTCCTCATAAACACACTTAAGCTAGTATGGGTGTGTTGACTATATTACTAGTATGTTGAGAAATCATTTCAAGGGGTGGAAATTTTTGGGCCTAGACTCTTTTGGGTCTTCGGGGGGTTTCATTTCAGGCATTTGAGATTCACTTATGACGTCTCACTCTTTTACAGTTCACTCTGGACTAGTTCTTGTTGTGTTCAATCACGAACTGGATCTGTATTTTCATAAATTGAACATTTACAAGCCACATTATGACAAAGAAAGTTTTTGGGATCGAACCTACTCTAATAAATGTCTATAGTTGGAGAATATAATTGTTGGGGGTGATCTCAACCTCACCTTAAGTTGAGCATAAATATGGGGCCAACATGTTCGTGAGAATAGGTTGTCTAACTTGTATTTAGATCGCTTTGAAAATGTTGGTTGGGTCAATCTAGATCCCATTGAGTTAACCCCGACCTCGTCTAATAATAGAGTGGGGGAGACAACAATATTTAAAAGATTGGATTTATTCCTAGCTCATCAAGAATTACTCTCTCATATTGAATTGTTTAGATCCTGGACTGGTAAGATCTCCATTTATGATCATTTCCCTATATTTTTGGAATTCAACAAAAGTGTTATGAAGTCTAGCATTCCTTTCAAGTATAACTCTCACTTGGGAAAGGAGGCAGAGTTTTGAAAGTTGGTCTTGGATACATGGAATCCATATATTCCATATTTTTAGATCCCTTCAGTCTCTTAGTTTGCAAACAATTTAAAAGTGCTTAAAGCTAAGGTGGTGGAGTGGGATAAAGTAAAGAAGAAAGAGAGGATCCTTCATCTTTGAAACATTGAAGCAAAGTTGGCATCCTTTAACTTTGTGGAGGGGCTATCAAGGGATCAGATGTCCCAATTGCATCAACTTGAGAAACAACGCATTATATTCTTATTAGATGAGGAAATGGAATGGCTCTTGAAGAGTCGAGCATTGTGGTTGGAAGCCAAGGATCAAAATACAAATTTCTTTCATAACTTTTCCAATCATCGAAATATTTATAACACTATTTGGGAGCGAACTAATGATGTTGGAAATACAGTAAAAGGGCTCAAGGACATGTCCTCATTGGCCATTATTCATTTTGGGAACCTCTTTAGGGTTCCTCAACACAAAGATATTGGCTCCATGCTTTGGGTACTAGAAACCATTCCCAAATTTGTTGAGGAAGATGAAAATGTGGAACTATTTTAGCCAGTCACTAAGAAGAATTACTTGGAAGCATTAAATTATTTCAAAGGACAAGAGTCGAGGGCCAGATGGGTAGACAACGAAATTTGATGTGGATTTCTTTGATATTGTGGGAAAATACCTCCTCATGGTTGTGGAACAATTTCTTCTCAAAGGGAGAATGTTGGGAAATTTTAATTCAACCTTTATTGCTCTTATTCCTAAAAGTGACCGCCCTAAAAATTTCAAAGATTTTCGACCCATCTCTTTATGCAATAGTATTTATAAGATCTTGGATAAAATTATTACAGTTAGATTGAAGCCTTTTCTCTCGAGGGTGATATATGATGAATAGTTTGGGTTTCTTAGGGGCAAGCTTATCCATGAGGCTATTAGATCAGCCCAAGAAGGTGTTCACTTGATTAAATCTGTTGGTAGGTCCATTGTTGTATTAAAGTTGGATCTCTCAAAAGCATATGATTGGGTCTCATGGACATTTTTGAAATTATTCCTTGTCTGCATTGAGTTTGATCTATGTGTGATAAATTGGATCATGTGTTGTGTTATGCCTTATTCATTTTTAGTACTGATCAATTTAGCAGGGTCAACTTTCTTCAAGTCATCATGTGGTATCCATCAAGGATTTCAACTCTCACCTTATTTATTCTTGCTTATTGTTAAGGGACTTAGCCGATTGATCATTAAGGCTAAACAATCTCATCAAATTCAGGGGATTTTGATGGCCTCAAATATTAACCTCACACACTTATTATTTGTTGATGATGTGCCCTTATTTTGTTGTTGTAATGCAGTAAAAGGTGATCGACATAAAGGGATTATCGAACCCTTTTGTAATGCTACAGGGATGTTGGTAAATCTAGAAAATTTTGCTATTTACTTTCTTGATGGAATGGATGGCTCTGGACAACATATGGTGGAAATTTTTGGGTACTAAGCCCCCGTTTTAAGTGAAGGGATTTTCTACTTGGTTTCATGGACAAAATTTCCAACTAAGGGATGACTTCCATTCATTTTACAAATATCATTTTGGTAGGTTGATTCCCTTTGATTGCATGTAGATATCTAACCAAGTATTTGAATGTTTCTACCTCTGAATGGATGGTGTCTCCCATTCTTCCTTTTGCAAGAAACTCCTCAACAAAGATCAATTTGCAAGACCTCCACTCGCATGAATTTCAACTTGGATTCTCGCACCAAACTCCCATTCAAAATCCTACATATAGGGCGACAATAGCTACTTGCAAATAGACATTGTGGTGAAGGCATGCTATGGAATTCCTACACAACCCCCCCAATGAAAACCCACCAACATACGACAATGGCTAGGGTAAAACCTAGCTATAGTAGGAAAGAAAATTGCTTTGCATCCTTTCCTACAAATTATCCATGCTATTCTTTGTAAATGTGTAGGACATGGGGGTGGGCTTTGATCCACTTATCCGTGCATAGGTTATCAAGGATTATCTTTTCTTAATGTTCAATTGGACTTGGGATGTGATAATATCAATGTTTAATTTATCTGTTGGATCATCAACTCAAAACAATGGAAATGTATTTATGATAAAAAAAATTATTGAAAGATCTATAATCAATTTAATGGTGATAAAACCCAAGTTTCTTTCTATATAACGCTGCTAGAGTTAAGTTTGGGTTCTTATTAGGGCATTGATACGCAACAAAAACAATAAAATTATGGAATGGAAGGTCTCTCAAAGATCATTACTCAAAAGCTAATTTATGGCGAATCTCATTCTAAAATGTGGTGACTATCATGAGCATGGTCATAATAATTTTGTCAAGGATTGAATAAAAAGGAATCAACATGACATTATAAGTTTTTCAAGGATTTCACAATGAAAGTGATCCATTGTAATACACCTCCTCACTCCCCCATTTTGATATTATAGATGATGTATATATTAAATTTATGTGGATGTTAAAAAGATACTTTAACATGATATAATGTATAATTATGTAAATAATATTACAGGATTTCACAATGAAAGTGATCCATTGTAATACACCTCCTCACTCCCCCATTTTGATATTATAGATGATGTATATATTAAATTTATGTGGATGTTAAAAAGATACTTTAACATGATATAATGTATAATTATGTAAATAATATTACATGATAAGGTTTATGAGGTTTTTTTTTTAAGTTAACTTTTGATTAATATATGTGGTGTTGCAGATCTTAGCATTACAGGAGCATTTATATTAAATAAATTTTGATTTTAATTAACCCATAGGACACTGTAAACCCTAGCATTGCATTAATATAATACAAATCTACATTAACACAAAGAAAATAGATTTGATCCTTACACTCCTCTTAAGCATTAATAACACATTTTAACATAATTAACACATTTTAACATAATTCAATGATGTAAATAATTATACATTTAAAATGAATGGACATTGTAATGTGATATACTTGCTAAAGGCTATGGTAGCCTTTTTTTTCTAAAAAAAAATGTGAACCATTATATTACTAACAAAAGAAACTTATAGAAACAAAGGAATTTATTTTTCAGATTTTTAACTTTGTTTGTGGATCCCAAATAGTCAATATTCAATATCACTATTGGTTTAACAATACAATATATTTACTCGACAAAAAGGTTAACCTACAAAATTATATATTCCTTTAGATTGCATATGCATCTCTTGAGTTTACGAGGAGGTTAGTTTCTCCTTCCCATTTTTGGCTTGGGAGGCTATATTTTCTCATCATGGTGGTGGTTGATGGTTAAACTTAGTCTTTAAATCAAATTGAACTCTCTTCATATGCTCCATGTTACGCCCTATAGCTGATGTACTCAATTTCAAGTGCTTTGAGAGATTATGGTTATGCATATTACATAAAATATCCCTTTATATGGGATTGGAATATCTATGTTGGACAGTTACATGTTTTTTGGATTATGTTTAGATTTTTTTTTGAGTGGTTTTAACTTATGAATGTAAGTTTTAAACCTGTGAAGTAAAGTAATGTACATAAATTTTTAAGCAAAACAAAATTTAATCAATGACTCATACAAAGTACATAGAGATTTTATACTGGAAATCCTCAACCGGAAAAATCTTTCTTATATTCATTATATCGAATTTCACCATTCATTATACAATATATACAATGTTTTTAGGTATTCTGTAGATACCAAAACCCTAATCCTTAAAACCGAGATTATTTTTAGTAAACCGCTAAAAATAGCAAAAACCGCCCCAAAAAAAAAATCGGGGCACTGCCCCGAACGCTGCACGTAACCAGGGGGGGCATACCTACCCCCTAGGAAAGCACCCGACACACATTGCACAAACAGGGCACTAGGACGAGGGATCGTCAAACGCAGTTGTCATATCTGACGCACCCACACACACACATGCAAAGAATATAACACATACCCAACAATCAAGGATATGGAGTGTCATATTATCAGTGCTTGAGCTCACTCTAATCTCTAGTAGTTGATTTGCCTCTTGGCCCATGAGTTATGTGTCTGGAATTGGGTTTAATATCTAAAATGTATATCACTCAACAATAGAAAAGAAAATCACTTTTATTCAAAATGTTGGTCACAATTAGTTTATGCTTCTTGAGCTAAATAACTTCTAGATATAAAAGTTGGAGATAATGGAGTATAGCTTCCATTGATTTTTGCAACTACTCTACCCTTTGAAGGAATGGATTTAGGATCTAATCTTTTTGACTTAATCTATCCATGTAGATGTACTTTTTGAACCAATTTTGCATTGTATAAATTTTATTACCATGAATTTGGAGAACCCCTTTGGATCTTTCTTGCTCAATGCCATCATTCTCCAGATATCTTTTAGGAGAAATTATTCATTGAAGCTACTTTGGGTTTTGCATTTTATCTTGGACCTAAAAGATTCTTTCAATTGTTGCACATGTGGGTTACGAGAGTTGAGTGAGTAATATTTAACTAATTGTTGCTATGCAAATCCCTCTTTCTTTTGCTTGCTTTTGTTCATAACCACGATCTTCGCCACATCTTCTCCTCCACGTTGTCAGAGCTATTTGTTGATTTTAGAAAAGGAAAAAAGGTTATGTTGCTACTAGCTTACATGGGCAATATTTTGTTGAAGGGAACACTAGAATATGTGGAGAGGAGAAATTGGTTGTGCATGTTCTTTAGGGACAAAAGGTCTATTGTATTGTTGAACTTATTGAGTATGCTTCCCAAGTAGACTATAATGCTTATTGGAATTTCCATGAAATAGAAAGAGGTTCTACACATTTGATTAGAAAGAACCCTAATTGAATCACATTGCTTTATTACGATATGAATTTCTTTAAGTTGTTCTCTCTTACCAACAAGTTTAAGGAGCATTGTTGTTATGCCTGGTTGGGTGTTAGTAGTGACTTTTTTTCTAGCTCCATTATCCCCCATTTTGATCCCAAAAACTACTATGTTTTCCCACTTTTACCTAATTGATGGCATAACAAGTGTAAATAAGGTAATAAGTTATTAATTGAGATTAACTCTTGTCTTTCTCTTGTAAATGATGTTAATAGCTATTTCCTTAGAAAAATTACCTATAATTCACTCATTAAAGGAATTTACTTTGTTTCATGAGTTATTACAGGAATTACAAGTGGGCATATATCCACTCGCTCTAAGGAAAAGTATTCACTTGGAGGTACTTCACCAATACCAGGAGATGGTGATTTATCTATCTTATCATTCCCATGGCATTCAATACCTGACAATCAATGATAGTCAAAATCGGTAAGTAGTTATTACAGGAAATTCGTAGAACTAATTGTGAATCCGCTAGTTCACTCACGAAGTCAAGAATTCAATACCAAGAGTGAGGAATGAGGATCATTCTATTAGAACATCGAGGAACCAATCTAGAAGATCAAGGAGAAGTTATGTTATGTGCTAGAATGAAGATCTAAATGATTTTCTTGTAATCAGTTTTGAAAAACAAAGTTTCCAGGAAGTGATATTGAGAGGTGATTTCTGGAGCGATGAGGATGAATAAAAAAATTCCACGACATGGGTTTTGTCGAGAACGTGCCCATTTAGGTGATGAGTAAGTAGATTTCCCAAAAAATATGTTTTGAGAGCGATCGAGCATATTTCTAATACAATTTCTTCCAGAATTCCTTGTTGCAGTCGATTATTAAACCACATGTTAAGGGTTGCGTTGAACCAAAGAATAAAATATGCTTTTAAGATCCACGGATGATTAAGGCATAGAGAAAGCAAGTCTGTTAGATGTAATTTATCATATATATAAATGATGAGAAGATGCATTAGGAGTCCCATATATTTTTTCCAAATCATATGTTGAAAACGAATGTTGATTCAAAAGCAATTGACTGAATACAATGGAGTTTTGAGTTAATTTGATGTGTCAAGTTTCTTAAGAGTTCTGAGTTTGTTTAACAACATATTCCAGGAGGCCCCCCTGTGATGTGTTGTATATTTGATTTAGTATTTTTCTTTAGAATTGTTCTTTCTTTTCATTGCATTCATTTCTTGTAGAATTGTAGTCATTGTAATTTCCTGTAGATGCAAGATTTTAGATTACAAGCAATGTTACTTTTTGTATGGTGAATAATTGTTTAGGATGATGATGTTAAGACAATCAAACAACTGAATGCTCTTCCATTTACTGTTCTATACCAACAGTTATCACAAAATATACTCAAATATTAAACCAAGTCTGTAAGTTTTTCTTATCAGCACATTTCATTTCAGTATTGAATAGATTAAGTTTACCTCCAACCAGCCTTTCACTCATATTTAGAAATATTCATTTCTGATTTTAGAATTTAGTTGACCAAGACATAGTGCATTTGTAAGCAAGCACATAGAGTGACTTCTTGCAATATGGGTCCATGCCATTAACGGTCAAGTCTAAATGACTGTGATCATAGGAATTAATTCTTGTCTATGAGTTTGGCATTTTACTGTCTGATTTTTACTAGGAATCCTTGGGTGATTTCAAGACTAGTTCCACACATATTGTGCCTATGTCTCATAAGTTTACTCACCTAGATTGATAATAAATGATGAGGAATCTATACCGCTAGATCAGCGCAACATTTTAGCGTCGTTTTCAGGGAGGCACTAAAGGAATTACTTTTGAAATTGTAAGTTTTATGTTATTTTTAGTTGAGAATTTAATATTTTTCTTTTTGCAAGTTTTCTGGTTTTCTTAGGTCCTTGGACTTTTTCTTGTATTTTTATCTTTGCGCCAACATTTAAGACTTGGGGGAGTGAAGCATGTAAGACGAAATGTTAAAACTTGTTCACTCACTTTAGTGAGCATTCACAAGTTCTCGTCATGTTGCCATTGTAAGTGTATTTTCTTTTATGCGAGTTTTATTTTATTCATGGAAAGAAAAGCTAACTCAGGTCAACAAACATCCTGGTGACAATAGGATCTTAGTAGCATGAGGGCATTCAAGTACATGATCAGATTTTTCTTTAAGATTGTTTGGTGTGGTGTGTTTGATTCTTATTTCATTTATTCTTTTAAAGGTGAAGAAGACTTTGTTTTTGTTAAAAAACCCCATTACACTAATTCATTCATGAGCATAACCTCTTGAACAACTAGAAGAACTTACAATTGCTCAAGAATTTGTTGAGCAAGGGTAGATATGGTGTTACGAGGATTTTTCTCAACTCCTTGTCCAAAGTTCAAACTTGTCATTAGGGATGAGTCTGTATCTCTGGAAGGGGAGGAGGATCCATGAACAATTTCCACAAGAGGACTTAGAAGTTTCTTCTAGTTTTCTTTGTCAGCGTGAGGAAGATATCAAAGAGTCATGGAAAATATCCAATGAAGAAAAAACATTAGAACGGAAAATTAAAGAATTCCTTGCATATTTGTCACTAGATCCAAATCCGTTATGTACTCAGAAATATGATGATTTTCTGAAGAACTTCATGACATGACAACTACAAGAAACCAAGGAAACAAGGATCATATTGAAGTTCAGTTTCAATCAGTGGTCAGTATGCAACATCACTCCATATTTCAACAATTCTTGACACCATCACTACAAAAGCAATTGGCCTCTCATATCCTGGTATTCATTAAGGTACACTTTTCATATTTGGATGTGATTTTAACATAGATCTTACTGCATGAATGGATGCATTGGAAGTATTCCTACACTTGAAATAGGTTTTTCTTTTTCGAGTAGGATAATGTAGAAAAATAAATAAAGATAATAAAAAAATAGTAAAGATAAAAATAAATCTTAGTTGTGAAAACCAGGTTACCGGCGCAACTAAGCGTGAACTCTACTTGAAAACTAGGTAACTAGCTGGCAGAGTTATGTTATTTAGAATTGTACATGATTCCTATAATTTTTCTTTCCAATTGTATCAGAGCAGTTAGTACAGGTTAATCATCATAGCAAGATCATTTCTTTGATTAAGCAGTAGCAAATTTGTTTATTTTTCTCCTATAAGCAACACCATACACTTTAGATCACTGTAGCGGAAGAACATTGTCAGTTCATGGAATAAACAAACTTCATTCATTTAAAATAAATGCATAAGAAATTTCATGTAATAACAGAAGAATTCTGATAATTGAAGACAATTTCAACAAATGTGCAGAATGTTCAGCAGTCAACCAGATTACAACAACATCATTTTCAGAACCATATTTTCCAAGCAGTGAGGTAATAGGTATGCAAGGTAACAGTTTTCTAATATTTATTTACTTGATTAAAACTATGGTTGATTCTCAAGATACAACTTACATTAATATACAATTTAGAATTACCTTAAGTAACTACATCAAAACACTCTAATTTTCCTAACTCTACTCATGATCCCCTAAACTCATATCATACAGTTCATTCCAGTTTATGCAATAATTTTTGTTATAAACGATATCAACATGAAATCATTATGATTAGATATTGTACATATAATCTGATTTCATACGCTTTGAAATGATTTCTCATTTTCCCATTTCCTCCATCGAAAATCATGATATTGTCTGCCATCTACTACATTCAACCTATCCACTCAACGCCAGTCGGTGTATGTCATCATTACAAATGATAAAGCTTCATGCAAAAGGAAATGATTTTTCTAAATGACGAAACCCTTGAAATGATGAAACCATGTCATTCAACGATCCCTTTCAATCAATCAATTAAATGGTCATATGAGTTATTTCATTTACCCTGAAACCTCCATCTACTACCTGTATGTGACATTTTTACCACTAGTTGTGTAAAGAGTCGAACTCATCACCCAATGGATCCATTGGATAAGGGTGAGAAAGAAAGATGGAACCTTCTATCGTGGTTAGATATGAGCCAGAAGGAATGTAAGGAAGTAGTATTGATCCAGGAGGATCCATAATTCTCAAAAATTGATCTTCTCAAATGCTTATGAAAATATCTCCATTGCGTAGAGCTCAGTGAGAGCTTTCCAACAGCTCATGAATCACCTCAAAACATACATTGTATGAGAAAGTTATGGCCTTTCAAATTTTCGGCAAAAATAGGGCAAATTATGACATGGAAGTCTGTACAGATGATGTCAATGTGTTGATTTCAAAGTACGACGGACTGCCACATGGAATATGTATGTTGGCATTGTAGATAGGTGGCAAGTAACGTGGCAATGACTATGCATGTGATGCAGGTAATAACGTGGTGCCACGTGGGCCAATCAGTGGTCGCCATGTGGCAGCACTGAAATGGCCAATATGGTCTAAGGGAATAAAATTTTGTTGGGTTGAATGTGAATCGAACCCATGACCTCTGGGGGAATATTCCCCCAACTTCGTAATATGCTCCTACCATTGCACCACAATTATTGCTTGTTATAACAAACAAACGAATATATGTTTATGTTAATTAAATACAACTCGGGTATATAGGGGGTTCGGGTGGTCGACCTATCTCTATATAAACCCAACGCCCAACCTTCATATGGACATGGAAATGTGTGCCAAAGAGGGGGACAATTGCATCAATTTTTGTGCCACGGGTCTGGTGAACCAACCCGGTTCACGATGTAAATAACCAAAATACTTAGAATATAAAGATATCCATAAGGACAATAAATAATATAAATGTATATGAAAATAAATAAGATAGTATGAGGTGATTACAAATGAGAAATGAGGGTTGTATATATACCCACGCAGGGGTGCCCTTTCATAAGAGACATGACCTTTTATCAAGAAGGTGTCTCTTCATAACATATTTAGCTATTAAGTATTAAATATTATTATTTAATCATTATATATGTGTGTGTGTGTGTGTGTGTGTGTGTGTTCATAACATTGTCTTCCCCTTTTGAAATGCTTTGTCCTCAAAACATAGTGATGGAAGGGCTTGACGTCTTTGGCTCGTAATGTCTTTGCATCATTCTCTATTCTTGGAGTTCATCATTCTCTATTCTTGGAGTTATCGTAGTCGATGATACGAGACAATATGAACCTCTGAGTGCTAAGAAAAAATTTTGAATTGTAAAAGGATCAGATCATCCTAATTCAATCATTTGCGGAATGTTGCTCTTCCGTGATGAACTGTTATCATGAGACTTAACTATGTTGTTATCAATATTTTTGGGATGATAAATTAGTTTTTTCTATCCTAAATGACATTGATATTCTAATTGTTTAAGATATTTTCTTTTATGATTTGGATGTCGATAAGGAATTCTTATAATATGATTTCCCTTTATCATACTTGTAATGCTTTCTTAGTTTAATTTTGATATATGATTTTCTTCACGAACCGATGTTGCCTTGTTAATGGTCGAATTTCGATTAGTAAGTACAATTGGAGCTTCCATCGTTTGTACTCCAACATTTGATATTGTCTTTTTTTTCAGTTGAACTTGCATCTTCTTGAGTTGTGACGTGGATTGGATCTGTAATTGTTTCATTTTCCATAACTTGGATTTGTTCATCTAAAAAATTTGATGCTTCCTTTTCTATAGGCAATTCTAACTTGTTTTCCGGAGACTTCTTATCATTCTTTTCTTAAGCAGTTCTAACTTGTTTTCCAACTGAAAGACTAAAAGCCAAAGACAATAAAAAAATGTGTTTATAAAATATAATATATTCTCTTGTTTCTTGTCTTTTGACTTCCTAATTTTTACTAGTAAGTTTTGATTATGATTTTTTAATCGTGAATTTTGTTCATTTTTTGATTTATCGATATCTTTAATGTTTGGATTTTCAAGTTTCTTTTAATCGTGAATTTTGTTCATTTTCTGATTTGTCGATACCTTTAATGTCTAGATTTTCAAGTTTCCCTTCTTCAGCTTTCACATTTGTTCTAGTAACCCTTGATTAAGGTTCTTCAAATGAAAAATTTCTTCATTTTTTTCTTATAGGTTCTTCTCGAGATCTTGATTCTCTTATTCCAACTTCTGAACGCATTGTTTTTTATCTTTTGATTTCTTGATCTGTGTAAGTAGTTTTTTACTGTGGTCTTTTAAGCGAGAAATTTCTTCGTTTTTATCTGTGATAATTTCATCAAAAAAAAATTGCACCTTTGACATTGACTTTTGATTTTCTTGAAGGATGACCTTAGAGATATCTTTAAAGTCTTTTGATGAAGGTATTATTGATTTTGACCTCATAGTAGTGTCTTGAAAAATCATCTTCTCCTTATAGGGAAATATCACAAACCTTTTCTCCATGTATAAGATGAAGGTACCTAGATTTTTAAACCAGGGTAACCTGATAATGATGTCAATTTCTTCTTTATACATAGTTGTAACATAGAATTGAGATATATATTCATATTCATCAATTGTTACTTGTAATTCCTTTATTTCATATATATATTTTTTTTTATTTTTTATTTTTTAAGTAAAAAAGATGGAACCTGTTATATTATCATAATCAAGGTACAATAATTGTTTGCGATTCCAGTTGTCCCGCCTAAACAAGAACCGAGACAGTTGGGCATCTTGTGCCATGTGTTTCCCATCTAACAAAATTGACATGGTTCCGTCCTGCCCGAAGGAAACCAGGACTGTCACATATGAAGTTTAAACTGTATGCCATAAACTATTTATAAGATAACTAAAAACTAACTGGGCCAAAGCTTAGTTCGGAACAGGAAAAGAGATTCCTAACCAAGAACATCATTGAACCTTTTAGCCTGTACGCTCGTCCTCGTCCCCATGTTGTCGCCAGCCTGCTGAAAGCACATAAGTCTGTGCGCACGTTGGGCATTGCCGCTGTGGAAGAGTTCTGGAGTGAGCCGCGAAAAGCATGTCAAGCCATTGATCAATTCTGGCAAGGAGAAAGACCTGGTCGTCCAACAGACTCCTCAGCTCGAAGATGAGAGCGAGGTGCCCCGAGTCGGTGAAGAGTGGTTGCTCCTGCCAGTGGATTTCGACGGAAGCGGGGTGAGTGGGCTCTGTTGCGTCTTTACTTGCATGTGTCGGGCTATTGAAAAGTTGGGTCGCCACCTCCATGGGTGCACCAAGAGGGGTCTCTTCTTCGACAAAGCAGGTGGTGAAATGCTCCTCTGGGTTGTTGGCTTTGGGACCAGGTTGAATACCCGCAGGCAAAGGCTTGTCATCCGAGCCAAACTCAGTGGGTGGATTCCAATTGTCTGGGACTGTGAACAGAGGGAGCTTGGGATAGCTCTTCATGGCATCCTCCAAGGTAATTTCTTCCACGTATGCCATAGGAGGCGTTCGTGGTTTCCTACGCCTTCAGATGGACGCCATGGCCAGCGCCTGCTCAAACTTCTTCTGTAGCTGGCATTGAGATTCGGTAGTGTACCAAGCGGCACCCCTGCGCGGATTTCCTACTCTTGGCATGGTGGAGACCCTAGAGATGACCAGGGTTCCTTGCGAATGGACTGCTCTGATCCAGAGATTTGACGAGACCTTAAATATCTGCTCCGGTGGAATGAACTGATTTTTCTCTGGTGGAATGAACGTTGTTATGGGCGAATGCCACTCTTTTCTATCAATTCTGGTGATAAGGAGGAGGGCAACCGCGACCGCCATAGCCATTAAGGCTTGTTGTTGAGTGTGTTGGTGCCCGGTATTGTTCACTTGCGCGAAGGGGCTCATCGCTTGGGTATGGATGCGTCGATCCATGGTGGGTTAATGGCTGAGGGGATGGTCGTCAGTGGATGCATTAATATTGCGTCCCGGCATAACTCCGCGTGGCTTCGTTTTACTACATGGCACCCCATCCGGGGGTCCTTTATTTCATATTGTTTCTGTTGAAATAATGTAATTGTGAAGAGCATTCTTATTATTATTGGATTAAATCCCCATTGTGGATTAATCATTTCATTATTATTATTATTGTTATTGGATTAATCCCCATTGTGGATTAATCATGTTGGTAATTGTATAAGGACCAAATTCCCTTTTGCGGATTGGTCATCGAACAATTATAAAGGGCAGAATAAGAAGTCGGCCCCAACAGTTATTATGGAAGACCTAGAATTAATCAAAGGTGGGTTTACCCACCTAGAGTGAGAGGTCGGCCCTGCCAGTTGTGACCTTTCACACATGCCAGTCTTGTATAAATAAGAGGCTAGCACCTCATTTCAAACACACAACTCACTTGCTCATTTCTCTTACGAGGTAAGCTGCAATTACCAGAGAGAGGAGAAGAAGAGTGGCGCATCTCTTGGAGAGGACTATCTGTATTGGTTTGAGTTATCTCTTGAACATTGTATAAGCTATTTATGATAAGGAAGTTTTTGTTGGGTTTTCTTCCCCTAGAGGGTTTCCCTGGATAAATGTTGTGTCTCTTGTGAATGTGTACTTCTCAATGATCTTGTTCTTATGATGCTATTATCTATTGAAATGAAAAGAACTATAATAATGGCATAAACATTAACATGGTATCAGAGCCAACCTGAAGGAAGCACAATTTGCAAGAGGAAAAACGTC
>SNQJ01S0057648.1:133186-144773 GCA_010110895.2 Picea sitchensis | reverse complement strand
TTCTATTAGGTCTTCTTACATCCACCTTATTCTATTTTATTGATAGGTCTTATTAATATTGACCTTTATTACATCCGAATACATTGATCTACCTATGTGCGGGTTAGGACCTTAACATTCCATTGCAACAGGAATCCTGAAATCACAAAATGTGAAGCGCCTTTTAGTTCGGATCATGGTCATCGTCGGTGGTTGCGTGAGGAGAAGGCGTGAACTAGTATGATGAATACTTAGCTGTGTTCAATTGTACTTGAGTGCATGAGTTTAATGCATTGTGAAGCTTCATAATAGGAAGCATGGTATTAATACCGGTAAGGTATGAATGATATTAAATGTGCAAGTAATGCACATGTATGATGTAAGAGTATAACTATACTAGAGGCCCAATATGATTGCCCTGATGAGTGAAACATGAAGCAAGTATTTCTCTTGTCCAGATTAAATGAATACTATGGAGGCATAGTTGACTCCATTCTAGGGAGTCATGAAAGTTTTGTTCCAAATAATAGCCTGAGGGGAATGTATTCCATTTCCTCAGGAAGTACCAATATAATTAGATGAAAGGGTAAATGAGAAAAGATGCTCTCTTGTCATAATAAGAGACAAATGATTATGCCTTTGATCATCACATGAGAAGGATTGTGAATGAATCTGAATTGACTGATCTTAACAGTAAAGATGCATGTGGGATGTAAAATATACCTATGGAAACTACACACATGCTTACGATTATGAGTATAGCTAAGTACATCATAGATGTAAGTTAGCAAAAACCTAGAACATGTGCGGATGCATAATCTGGAATGCATACCAGAAAGGCATGTCTATGTCCCTTAAAGAATGCTTATTAACAAGTTGAAGCTAATTCGATCTTGAGGCCATCACAAATAGTGATGGATGATATGCAACAAGGAAGTTGCATACCGAAGGAGTTCTCAATGGAGGAACTATATAAGGACTCCGTCAGAGGAACAGAGTCACAACCCGAATAATTGTTGAAGGTTGGACAATGGGTTGCAAAGCATGTCTATATGTAAGAATCTTGGACTACATTTTTAAAGTATCATGTAATTAATAGAAGACTAACAACTGAATGATAGCTACTTTGAGGGTCGAATAATGATGAGCAATATGCACAGGTCTATGATCCATTATGAACAAAAATTTGCTACTAAAGCATGTTGATGTATCCTAAGCGTTAGGATGAGCCTAACCCAGGGCTGCTCAGGAAAAGAGCAGAAAGACCACAATAAAAAAAATAAAAAATAAAAAAAAAGAGTGCATAAGTAAAGGAGGAACACTTTCCTCACCCTAAGAACCCTAAATTGTTCAACAGAGCTGTAGGATTAAAAGAACCGTCATGGAAACCGATATAGTTGTTAAAAGGCAAGTAACCCCCCTGAGTTTTATTAAATGAATAAATGAGTACGTTTAACTACTTAGTCTTGGTTGAGGCCATGAATAAGAAAAGGCAGTGAGACCTTAGAGATAACTCGACTGGGATGAAAATCCCTAGGCGATGTAGAAATAATTTGAAGAAGGGGAGAGCCCTCAATTATTTCCTTGTTGTGCATTATGTTTTCTATGGGATGACAAAGCTAGTACATTGATGAATGAAAATGTTTTGACACCATAGTGATGATGGTTGTAATACTGTGAAAATGATTGAGAACTGTTGTGTTGCACTCATGAAAACATTAAGGATAGTGTGATGAAGTACATAGGGATATGTTGGGACATGTCTGAAAATATTTTATTAATTTAAATGCTATGGTACTTGCATTTTAATTTACATGATGACTAATGTGCCTATGGTGTATGTCATGTGTAGAAAGAAATAATATTGGAACTGTTGAGAAAGACAGTTGCCAATAATGAACAACCTCAAGCAGAGGGTGACCATGGGAAGGTTGTGGTCGAACGATTGTTGACAGGACTATGAAAATCCCGCTAAAGCATTGTTGATGAGGTAGAGATCAGAAAGAGAGTGCTAGCAGCCAAGAACCGATATAAAGATATTCGTGCCTATGTGGCACAAGGTATGAAGGGATTTGGTAAGAACCCCTTCTGAAATATTTTATTGTCTTAGTGTTATGCATAAACTTTGAAAGGCAATTGTATGCCTTGGATACCCAAGTAAGGTATGATTCGGGAAGGAGAACCTGAATAATGGAGGTATGAACCTCTGGTAGTAAACACTGTTTGTAACCATTGGGAGAATTTATGAACCAATATGTCTTGAATGCATTGACCAATAAAGGAGTTCTTAAAAGCATTCATGTGAAACTTTGAGTTCTGGTATACCGATTTGGGGTCATGATCGACCTATAGTAGGAATCATGGTCCTGTTGTAAGAATGAATGAAAACGAATAGGCCATGTGGTGGAGAGGTTAGTTAAGTTCCAACACACCGTGGCCAAGAACCTGTCATAAAGTATGACAAACTTGAAATCAATGCAAGGGCGCATTGGGTATGAATGTGGCCACAAATGTTGGCGCATTCATTAAAATCAATTGATATCTGAATCACATTTTGAAAAATTGGTAAGATGGAATGATGCATAGGTAAGAGATGATGTATCCTTTCGCTTTGAATCCTTGAATAGATGAAATGACCTGGACTGTTAGTATACTTGATTTTCGAAAAAGGTAATGTACACGAAAAACTAACAATTGTTTGGCTGTGTAAAGAATGAAATCGCAAGGAGGAAAGGGTCTTGGATATGGTAGTGTTGTAAGTCCATAAGGAAGACCGATTGCCTGCTGAGCCAAACTGCAAGGAATGGTATTTCCTTTTTGAGAAAGTAATTTAATTGTTAAGTATGCACAATTCTGGAATTATTGTGACGATGTTGTAAAGGTGCAATAAAATGTATATGCACGGAAAAGCTAACAAGTTGTTTGACCGATTGAAGTTGAAAGTGTAGGAAGCAAAGGGGTTTTGGATATGGAAGCATTGTAAGCCCATAAGGAAGGCCAATTGCATGTTGATACAAAACGTTATGGGAAGGAAAGTCCCATAATTATGAATATGGTTCCTGTGCGGAACAAATATGAAAACAAATCGTGAGATTGGAAAATCTGTGGGTGACAGATTTGCAATAAAATTCTGAAAGTTAGAATTTATAATGATGCCTCATGAATTTTGTATACTTGTGATACAGGAGAGAAGAAAATACATGTCCATAAAGGACATATGAGGGATGTCAAAGTTGAATATGATGAACATGGCTACTACTGAGCCATGAAAACCCCGTGATAAGCCATGATCGCCTGAAAATTTTTGTGTTGAGGTAACACAAGCCGGAGGTACGCCTTGGCAGAGAAAGTCTGAGGGACGCCTCGACTGTAAGACTCGATAGAGTCTCTAAAATTTTCCTATGTGAGAAAACCTTGGCAAGGCAAGATGGATCACCCGAGGGACTGTATAGTAGTGAAGGGGATGCATGAGCTTGGGCCTGGAGGGTGAGTGACCCCAAGGAAGATGAGACCTTAATAATTATTGTAAACTATTGGGATCATGCACACAGTGGGTAGTTTCACGTGCGAAAAAACCTTGGAAAGGAAGATGAAATCATGATAGCTCTTGTGAACTATTGAATTGGAATCATGCACCCAATGGGTACGTCAAGGAAATTGATGAGCATGGATAACAAAACTACCATGTGGATACAGATCCACAAACTGCATAGATAAGTATTGTGCTAAGATTATGAAATTTTCCTTTTGAATTTTGAACAACAGTAAGATGTTTTCGCACAAAATTGTGATTAATGTGCTTGTTGTCCTAGAATTATTGAAGGCAGATGATGAAGACTAAAATCCTGAAAGAGGACCTGACCAAGAACAAAGGTCAAGACTTCTGAAGTGGCTGAATGAGAAAGGCGTGACAGGTCTTTTTGAGAAAGAACATCGAGGACGGTGTTCCTTTAAGGGGGAGGGAATTGTAACACCCTATTTCCCCCAATTTGTAATTAATCATAAAATAGGAATTACCATGCTAATGCATGAGAAAAATGTAAATGTATTATTGTTTGAGTTTCCAATAACTAACTATGGGATGGCAACCTCCTTCTGATCCCAAGGAGAGAAATCAGTTAATGAAGAAAGGACCAATGGTTGAATTATCAACCACCCCCATGAATGGAAACATGGGTTGTCAGCCTGAAGTACCGCATGGACCTGCAGACCTGAGATTCCTTCTGACAGAAGGAACAGGATAGGTCGAAAAACCTTCCAAGGTAAGACAGATACACATGGGAGAGGAGACAACGAACAAAAAAGAGCATAAGCTCGCAAGGGAGATGCATAGAGCTCTCCAGCGAGTCACGAACTGAAGTCTGCGAACTTGATGTTGAGGAGCATATGAGAAACCTCACCGAGGCCATAACCAAGAGAGAAATCTCTAAGTTACAGAGAACGTGACCCAAACAGAAGTGAAAATAGAGGAAGAACCCTCGAGAAGTGTGAGAATTCCTTGGTGATATCATGGCTTGGCATGGAGGTGGCCATAGTGCTAAGAATGAATGCCTATGTGCCTATGGTCAGGTGGAAGGATGAACACCCACAGTCAGTTGGTTAGTGGCAACCTATAATAGATAAGCGATTTCCTACCTTGTGTAATTTAGTCGTAACTGTGTATGAATTGGTTATACTATGTATGTTTAAGGAATTGTGCATATTTCTTAATGGATATACTGTATCCCCCTTATTTTTTCTTGATTGTATAACTAGGCCAGTAAGAAATTATATGGTTAGGAGATGATTTTATACTCGTAAATGATTGTGTCTTGTGGAGGCATAAGCCAAAGTCACGAACTGTGTGTTCGTCAACCCCGGACACAGTTTCATGTATGCATGCCAACCCTCCTAATTGTTTAGAGTCCCTTGGAGGACAAAGTTTGGTAATCTCAGGAGAGGTAGTGCAGATCGACACAGGATCTCTGCGAGGAAAACCGAACCCAGAACTCCTTAAGTCCTAGACAAGCTCAGGAAGGATCGTACCGTTGTGTTCAAGAACCCTGCATGGAGTGTAGAGGTCGAGAAACCATTTGGAGGTTTCAGAGCATATGAAAGCTCAAGAGTGATAGAGATCGTGATCAAAATCAGATCTGAACCATTGATTCAATTCGGGGAAATAGAGGTGAGGATTTCCCCAAAGTCCTAAAAGGCAAATCATCGATTTGTAGGGGAAAATTTGGACCATTGGAGCCTACGTCCAGACAGTCGGAGAAGAGTGCACAGGAGAATAGATCTGAACCGTCAGATCAAGTGCAGGGGACCGATAGCCATCGGATCTAGAAAAGGCACATGAGGTTTAACCTGGTGCATGCAGGGGAGAGAGGACTCGTCAAAGTATTGAAAGCATTAGGATCGTCCATCCTAGAGGATGCGTCTCAAAGATCCACATCCATCGGGGATTTGGCACCAAGGAAACGGGAGTGAAGACTCTCCCAAATTCCCGAAAAGGAGAAAGACAGGATTTGATCGCGACCATTGATCATCTTGAAAAGATCACAATTATTAATCGTGGCTAAAGGTCACAGCCGTCCATCGGAGGGACACTTGGCCGCCAGTCGACGTTTTGGCACTGAGAAATCACAGGAGAAGGCTTCCCTAGACTCTTGACGAGGAATTTCCGACAACGAATCACGACCATCGAGTCGTGACAGATATGGACCGTCCATTTGTAGAGGACACGTGATGAGAGTTAGGAATTTCGATGACTTGCCACTGAAAGAAGTCAATGGGAGGATTTATTAGAACTCGCGAGTCGCGAAATCATGACTTAATCCTAGTCATTGGTTTAAGAGAGATCACAGTAGTTAGATCATGGGGCTTGTGGGGCATTGATCTAACTCAGATCTGGATCATTGATTTAATTCATCGGGGATTTGAAAAGGAAAGGAGGAGGGGCACTGCATCGTGATTCCATGAATCGCGAAATCCGAAGGACACGGAGGAATAGCCCTAGGCCACAGGACAGGGTCGTGTGAGTGCAGAAGGTTAAAGGGAGGAGCTTACCACCCATTATCCCTTTTCGGGGTTTCAAGATTCAGAGGAACGAGGCGCTTGACATTGGGATCCTCTGTATCACGAAACGCAACACGCTTTTTGATTAAGCTCTGTGGTCACAAGTAGTGGTCACGTGGAGGAGGGGGCTCATGCTCGGTGCTTAGTCACGCAGGCGGAATTCTATTAAGGACCTGTGGATTCGTTCATGAGATTCCAGTAGGGAATTGAAGAGCTGCTTCAGCTCGGGAACTTTGAAGGTCCATGGCCCAGGATTAGAGACCATGGATGAAGGATTCGACTAACTAAGAAAGAGAAATTTGATTATTATTCTATGCCCTGTAGTGGGTGTGTGACATGAGTTACCCTTTCTTCGACATTGTTTCTTTCCACCCCTATTTTGCCTTTTGATATTCATTTTTTTTTTCTTTGTAAGACCCTTTTTAGGTTTATGCATTTATTACATTGGGATTCAATTAAGTCATTTCTTTAGATACACATTTAGTGCATTAGGACTGGGAAATTGATGGCCTCATAGCAAGGGGGTAGAGTGAAAGCTATCTTGGCTTTTGATTTATCATTTATATCCCTTTATTTCTTTTTCATTTTAATTTATAACATGCTCTTTCCATTCTTTTTACCAACTACATCAACCTCGAGCATTCAATCCCCTTTTTCTCATAGGAGAATGAAGTATAGATATTTTTGGGATACATGTAATAACCATTCCCAAAATATAGGACAACATAAGGAATATATATGGAAAGTGTTAAGTATGGAAGAGGTATAGGTACATTACTCCTATCAAGGACTCCCAATAGTACCCATTTTCCCTGAGAGTGACAACACTTGACTAGAGTATATATAATGGCCACCAAGGTCAAACAAGGAAAAAAACATAACTTCCAAGCATCATGATTCATTATCTGACTTCAACCCATGATCCTTACCTAAATGTTCAATACATTAAATATAACACTTTGAATGAAACAATTACTAATGTGCCTCATGTGTGTTGGAACACCATCATTGAATGAGCTTGGTGATCAAGTGAATGAGCTAAGAAATGATAAGGAAGAGGAATTTGAGGGGCTACTATATGTGGAGATTGTTGGTCATCATCTCTTGGACCACTGTCTATAATGTGGATCATGAAGAATGATCTCCTCTAGTTACCCCTAGGTGAGAAGGGGTAACAATAATCACATCTCAATACAAGACCAAGAAAAAGGAATCACATGTATCAAAATATCAAAGATGGAATTATACACAAGTCACATCCATCTTGAAATACCAAGCTTGTGGCATAGGTAACAACCCACACAAGGCTATCAACAAGCTATGATCATGGGTAAATTTTTCATGCTCCCCAAAACCTATAGAAACTGATGCGTCAACCTAATTTAGGTCAAATCTCTCTTTCTCAGAGAATATTGAAAAAAGAGTATCATCCAGGTCACCTCCCTTTGTCTGAGAGAATCTAGAAACCCTAATCATATACTCTACAACACTCCCATCAACTACAATATTGGAATCATTTTTTTATTCTACAATAGGTTTTAAACCTTTCTCCATGGAATCATGCCATGCATGCTCCACATATGCCTCCTCAAAGATATAAATATCTTCCAACCTCTTATCATAATGTAAAGTTCCATTGGATCAACAAGTAACCTGTAAATACCACCCTCTCTCACCCCTCTAGATAAATACCCTAGACTAGATAGAGTACAATCAATGATGGTGCACTGATGTCCTTAAGTACTGAGTCATTTTCTTCTTGCTCTTGGTAACTCTCTTAATTAATTCTTTCTACCTCTAGGGGTTCTTTATCGTGTTCTTCCAAGAGGTAAAGAAGATTCTGCTTTTGTGAATTTTCTATCAAAATTTAACCAACATATGTGAACAATAGGATGAAATCCCATCGTTTGATGATATTTTTAAGGAAACTGATGGAAGGTATAATTTTTGGATCACACTGGTTCTTAAGCCAAGCCCTTTTCCATTGTCCCAAATATAATAAAAATGGTCTTATTAAAACCTCTTCATATATTTATTTTAGTGTGAAACATACCTCATGAATAACACAACATGCAAGATAACACAATAAATACCTCCTTTGAAATATGGAAGCCATTGTTATAGAAAGATTTTCTCACCCCATGCAACTTGCTCAGAAGGCCTTTTCCATTTCCCTATGCAGACTTGAAGTCCCTTTTTGCAGTTCCCAAAGCTAAAAATTGTATTTTTCCACATATATGCACCTTAACAGCTATACAACATGCGTATATGCAGGTTGCACCATTACAGCCTGCGTACAACGGGTTTTGTGCCCAAAATTAAAAAATGGTGTCGAGTTTCCATTCATGTCATGATATATATGATCCTTGAACTTCCATATACTAGAAATGTTCTGACTCAACCCTTCAGCTCCATTGGAAGGCTATAAATGGGCCATATCCAAGCTGTGGAAGAGGGGAGAAGAATTCAACTTTGAGAGAAAAGTTACTCTGTACAAATTATTCACTTCATATTGAGTCTGCATCCCTTTTTCCTTTTAAGTCTGAACAAATTGTTCAGTCCCCAGGCTCTTCCATATTTGATGGAGAACCTCATTGTCTTTCTTATATGAGCTTTCCTTTGGTGGAGGATTGAAGTGGTGGAGGCCCAACTGGAAGGGAGTTAGTTTCTCTTCTCTGAACATGCTGACACAGAAGTTTGTCATCCATACACTTTTGTTGATTACATTTTAATAGAAATACTCTTTTCTCATCCAATTAATGTCTTTCAAATATTTGAATTGTTATTCCATGGGAATATTTTTTATGAATATTGATTGATTATGCTATTATATGTGATAACTTTATATATTATCACCATATGTTTGTGTATCTTGGTTGTTGAGGACAAGTTGCATGTGTATAGATTTGAGTCAAGTGTTCAACGATGGACTTCATCGAACATCTGGACGAGGTAGGATCTTTATCTTGTCTTGCTAGCATTTTTTTTTATAGCATACTTGAGATTATAGTTGATTTATGCAGTCATTTCCATCTGTTGTAGTTTACCCCATGCCATAGAGTGATTTTTCGCGTAACAGATATTCCTCATAATCAAGCGAAATCTTATTTGGGTATCCCAAAATGTATTCAATATTGAGAGAAAGAAACATTTCATGAAGTTCCCATTGTGGCATAGTTCCATCATTTGAGAGTATGCAACCCTATGCAAAAAAAATATTCACCAATTACCGTTTTTTCAAAAAATGATTCGCCCAAATTCCATAGAATAAAATTATTTTACCTTAAAAATCGCCAAAATTCTATAAAAACTATATAAAATCCTTAGAAATTTGAATATCTTTACAAAAGTATCGCCGAACATTTTACATTTTTCATATTAAGGACTAATAAGATTAGCCCAGGTTTCTACATTTCAATATAAATTTCCATCCTTAAAATTATCCTTGTACAAAATCTTAAAATAGGATGACACCTTCTTACCAAAGCATATGAGTGGAGTTGCCAAGATGAATCTTCATTGCCTTTTCACAATGCTTGCTTCACCTTAAAATCACATGGTGTTAAAAATTTGCATAGGGAAAATGAACGGATTCGGACTGCAACCAGACCTAGCCGTCGGCCTCTTCTGCGCCTCTGGCCGCAGGTCAGCGCCTCTTCAGCATCAGTTTCTTCAGTCGAAGAGTGTCAGATTGAAGTCCTCGGTCTTCTGGAGCCCAGTCTGAGTATCCCCGCGGATGTAGGGCTCGTGCAAAGTCCTGACAATGGATTCCAGTGGGGGCTCTGTCCCTCCTCCTCCGCCTGAGATCATAGCTTTCAAAGCATTGATAGCAACAGCACCGAAACACCCTCTCACAGCCAGCCAGCAGAAGTTCGTTAAGAAACTTGACTCGATCCCCACGGTTTCTCTCCCTGAAGAAGAGACATGCAAAGCTGCCCTGAATCTCGTCGAGAGAGGGCTTATAGGCTAGTTCACGGGTCTCTAGCCGTCCCCAAAGTCTGTAGAAGATTGGACACAAAGAAACTGGTCACCCCTGATCAAAGAGGGGGTCAAGAGTTACTTCGTTGGCAAGGGTTTTTTCATATTCGTTTTTGAAAATACAGATGACAGAAGTTTAATCTTCCGAAATGGCCCCTATTTCATGGGACCACAAGGACTGTATCTAAACAAATGGTCTCTTGATTTCGATCCGACGCAGGATGTCCCCAAGGCTGTCCCGATGTGGGTGCGCCTCCCACATCTGCCTCTTCACTGCTGGAATCAAAAAACCTTCCAGATCATCGACAATGCACTCGGAAAATACATTGATCAAGCAACAAGGAAAGACCAGTTCTCGTGTGCCAGAATCTGCGTCGAAGTCGATCTAGAAGAGGGTTTGCCTGAAGCAATCAATCTTACGGTCGTTGGGTGGACACATATCCAGGAACTGGACTACGAGCAGCTCCCTTTCAAATGCAAATACTGCCACGGCCATGGGCACTTTGAAAAGCACTGCAAAAAAAAAGCAGAGGAGCAATCAGACATTCCAAAAGAGGACCATTGGACAGTAGTGCAAAAGAACCCCCAACAAAGAAAGGGAAATGGCAAAAGGCACAATGCAGGAGCATCAGGAAGCTTCAAGAACATCCAAGAACAGGAAACAAATCCGAAGGAAATAGAAATCCCATAGAACAATCATGCAAGAACAACTAATGAAAATCAGGAGCAAACAGAAGCCCCTTCACTCAACAAAGACAAGGGAGCAGATATTCAGGTAGTGGCCTCACAAGGCAGCCCTCTCAATCCATCCTACGCTGAAATAACAAGGACAAAACAAATGGAAAGTGTCGGATCATCAGAGGATGAAACCTTTGAGCGTCCCACTAAAAGAGCAGGAAGGAAATCCCGCAAAGAACTAAGGGAGGAGGAAGCAGAGAGACTTAAAGTCCAAGGAAATCAATCCACCATAGAAATGTCCATCGGCAAAAATACCAGATCAAGGCCGCCTAAGGGAGGCCCTTCCCCCTCCTCATAAGTTCAACATGAAACTCACCTCTTGGAACTGTAGAGGACTAGGGAACGCCCCCAAAGCTGAAGCAGTCATGGACCTCCAGAAAATAGAACCCACAAATATCCTCATGCTCCAAGAGACAAATATCGAAGACCGAATACTACTAGACATCAGTAAATCAAAATGGAAGAAGAAAGCCGGCATTGCAGTAAGTTCAAGGGGCTCTTGCGGAGGGCTAGCAACTCTATGGACAGAAGATACTTTTTCGCTGAACAAAACACATGAAACTCAACATTGGATCTTCACGAAGATGACACATTTTGCAAGTAAGTTGACTATTTCCTTATTTATTCTTTACGTTCTTGTCATTTACTCCGAAAAAAGAGAATGCTGGGCCTCTCTTTCAGCATTTCTAGAACAACACAACCCCAGCAACATAATCTTAGCAGGAGATCTCAATATAGTACTCAAACCAAAAGAGAAAAGAGGCGGCTCCACCAACAGAGACCCGATGCTGACCTTTGTGGAGGATCTTCAGCATCACTGGGATCTACTAGATTTCAG
>SNQJ01S0057648.1:108568-133176 GCA_010110895.2 Picea sitchensis | reverse complement strand
CCTGCTCAAGAGGCTGATCTCCAGCCCTCAAGGAGGCTTTGTGGAGGGCAGAAACATTCTTGACAACGTCATACAAGTTCAGGAAACAATCCATTCCAGCAAAAGGCGAAAAGAGAAAGGAATGCTGATCAAATTAGATATGGAAAACGCATTCGATCGAGTTAATCGCTCTTTCCTCATCAAGACCCTCCTTGCCTTTGGTTTCTCGCCTCATTTTGTACAGCTCATAAACGCCTGTATAGAAAACCCCTGGATTTCTCCCCTTGTCAATGGCAGACCCTCAAATTTTTTCCAAGCCAGGAGAGGCATAAGGCAGGGCTGCCCCCTCTCTCCATTCCTGTATATCTTAATGGCTGACACACTCAGCAGAAAACTCTTAGCTGAAAGAATAGTTGGCACCATTCCTGGCCTTAAATCCTCCCCAGAGGCTGTTTCTATGAATCATTCCCTCTTTGCAGATGACTCTCTGCTCCTCGGAGGTGCATCCACCAGAATAGCTACAGCCTTTGACTCTGTCCTCAAAAGCTATTGCAGAGTCTCAGGAGCTCTAATCAACGAGAGAAAGAGTGAAATATTCTGCTGGAACACAGGGCATCAAGAGCTCAACAATATCGTGAACATTTTGGGGTTCAATGGACATGCCACCTGGGACCGAATAAAATATCTTGGCCTGCCTATCACAGTTGGGGCCAATAGAATATCTCTCTGGGTAGACATTATTTGTAAACTCAAATCCAAAATTGCAGCTTGGGGTGGCTTCTGGATGACCAACGCAGGCAAACTTATTTTAATAAAGTCCCAATTGGCCGCGCTGCCAATCTATCAGTCGGCCTTCTTACTTTCTCCCAGAGCTGTCACGGATCAGATTACAAAGCTGTTAAGGGACTTTCTCTGGCATGGGGGAAAAGGAAACGAAAATAGACTGCACCTAGCAAAATGGGAGTTGATTCAGCGCCCGATTGCTGATGGGGGACTCCAGATCCGGGACCCCTCCCTTATAAATCAATCGTTGGGAGGTAAACTTCTATGGAAAATCTCCCACGACCCCAAACATCTGACCAGCAAAACTCTCCTTTGCAAATACGCCCGGAATTCTTCATTTAGAAAACTTCAATACGATCCCACAGGTAAAAGCACGCTAGTCTGGAAATTATGTTGCAAGAGAAGCAAGTTTTTCAACAACTATTTGTACAGAGCATCGGGTAATGGCAAGAGTACCTATATTTGGCAAGACAGAATAATGGGGCGTGATCCTTTGGAGGTGAACCAAGACATAGCTGAAATTAAAGACTGGCTAATTTGGGCAGGCAAAATCAGACTCTTCGATATCTCTACGTGGGACAAATGGGGAGATTGGGCCGGTTGGGACTTTACTGGCATTCCTGAACGGCTTTCACACCAAAAAAATCTCCTAACCGAATCGCTATAAGGTGCCAATCCTGAAAATCGCAGATTGAGGGACAGCTGGGCCTGGGGACTGACAGGAACTTACACCACAGCAGCCGGATACAAAGCTCTACAGAATACAAAGGACAGCAGTCATCCACCTGCCTTCTGGAAGCTAGTGTGGGACAATCTAGCTCTCCCCAAAGTCAATTTCTTTTTCTGGATGGTGGTGCAAAATAAACTTCTCACAGGAGATAATTTAGAGAAACGGAAAATTGCAGGGCCCCACAGGTGCGAACTCTGCAGAAGCAACTCCGAAACAACCCAACATTTATTCCTGGAGTGCAACTTCGCCAAGGAATTATGGAGACTCTCCCTTCTAGACCTGCAAATTCCAGCCTTCCCCCGAAGTACAGTTGTTGCTTGGTTCGCCTTTTGGAACAACATCTATCCTCTTTGCATTCCCACTAAATCCTTTTGGCGAAAAATCTGGACAGCAATCCCCAAATTTGTTTGCTGGCAGCTATGGTTGGCTCGGAATGACCAAATCTTTAATGGACATTCTCGCACCCCCCTACAGGTTGTTGTCAAAGCTAAAGCTCTCCTCTTGGAAACATCCCAACATCAGTACTTCAACGAAGATCCTCTGCTCCGACCTGAAGAAAGAAGATGGCTCAGTCCGTTAGAAACCTCTCCTTGCAAGCGCCTTCTCATTCCTCAGTCAGCAAACCCGGAGTGGAGATCAAGAGAATCCGAAGAAAGCTTCACAAACTGGTGGAAATCTAAATATCTTACCACAATCTTCTTTGACGGGGCCTCCAAAGGAAATCCCGGAAACGTTGGTGCTGGAGGGATCATTTACTCACCGGACGGGATCCTAAGAGACTGCTTCTGTTGGGGCCTTGGACAAAAGACCAATAACCAGGTAGAGATCCTCGGCATCCTTAGAGCTTGCCTAATAGCAAGAGAAAAGGGAGACAAAGATCTCCAAATCTTTGGAGATTCAGAGCTTCTTATTAAAAAATTAAATTCAGAGGACCTCTTCAACAACGCTAGCCTCAACAAAACACTGGGTAGAGTGAAAAGAGTCCTTCAAGCTTTCACCTCCATTAAGTTCTATCATATTCTCAGAAACCTGAATGGAGAAGCGGATCAGATGGCAAATAAAGGATGCACCCTCACTAAAGGGCAGATTCTCATCAATGACAACATCAGCTATCAAATTCCTTGAAGAGAGTGTAACAATGAAGCTGAAAATGTTGGCTATCACCTATGTATCCGGGGCTTCCTTGGCAAAGACCCCTACTATCATTTTCAAATAAATAAAAATCATAACCGTTCCAGTTAAAAAAAAAAAAGAAAAAAAAAATTGCATAGGGAAAATGGATTATTTCCTCATTGGAGTCACGAGATGATCTTGTTAGACAAGGCTCATCAAGATGTGCATAAGGTAGAAAGATTATTCCCACAATGGAGTCGTCAGGTAAGCTATATAAGTAAGTCTTCGATATAATCTCACCAAAACAGTGTTGAAGCATAGAATTCAAATATCCAAGAAGATTGACTCAATTCTCCCCAACAGTGGTGCCAAAATGTTATCACCCAATCTAGAACTTGTGCAAAGCCTTCCCAAGATGCAAGTGTAACATATGGAAGTATTTTCCACTGTTATCTTAGCAATTACTTCCCTTGTTTTAGTGAAGAGTTAAGATCCAACATAACGGAGGATTCCCTAGCAACCTCGAGGAATCCTATAGCAAGATTGAATCAATTCTACGACCTCCTATCTTGGTCACTCAATTATATCACCACCTAGATCAAGGTACAAGATAAACACGATGTGGTTAAGTAGTTTCAAATTTGTGTGTGAGGTGTTTCAAGACAATAAATGATATCTACCAAGTTAAATAAGTCAAGTAAATGTCCTAAAACACTACAAATCAAAAGAAAATGTATAGCTATCATAAAAATTATAATAAAAGATAACTACTTCAGCGATATAAGTTAATGTGAATTTTTCTAAACCCTAGGTGATTTTTTTCCTATTCTTATTTATTAAACCAAACAGATATCGAATTTACTTAAGAACAAAAATGAAAATATGAGCATGCATCAATCACATAGATGGCTAGAAAATATAAACAGTGGAAGCAAAATAATTTTTCAAGTACACAAGAATTTGTATCCTTCAAACTAGTTTATCATTAATGATCAAAACTTACAAGGACACCTCAAACTGAGGTTTTCAGCCTACTGGACACTCATATCTACACTAGATCTATTTTTTGGTCACTTATATTTGTTATACCTTCCTTCTATACATTCATTCATGCACTAGATATGTCTGTTGGTCACTAAGATCTTCTAGATCTACCTGTTGGTCACTTAGATCTTCTATATTTTTCTACTGGTCACTCAGATCTACACTAGATCTACGTGTTGGACATCAGATCTGCTAGATAAATCTATTGGTCACTCATATCTACACTAGATATGTCAGATGGTCCTCATATATGCTAGATATGTTTATTGGTTACTCATATCTACACTAGATCTTCTTGTTGGGCCTTAGATCCGCTAGATCTGTTTGTTGGTTACTCAGATCTACACTAGATTTGCTTGCAGGACCTCATATATGCACTAGACTGAATAATTGCACAACACTATTCAACTTGATATGACCTTGGCTCCTCTCCTGTGCTTTGAATCTACGCAAATGATATCTCCCTTATCTCTTGAGTCTTCTTGGAGTACAAAAGTGTGTCTTTACCCTCTACCTTGACTTGCCTTTATACTTTAGTTGAAACCCAAATATACAAAAAACCTAATATCACTTTGAGATCTACGGTTGAGATTAATATAAATCACTAATGCATAAAAAATGCACTTAATTAGATGCAACAACTAATTAAAAGACTTTCACTTTATATATAAATTGAATTAAAAAAGAGATTTGACTTGGAAAACTTCATGCACGTTTGACACAAAACATGTGCGGAAGTTCCTTTTTGATCTTCAAACATCAACACTCCCTCTTAGCGAGGAAGGAATTTTGTACCAATCCAATTTTGTCCCTAAATGCTTCAAACTTCCCTTTTGCTAAGGGCTTGGTAATAATATCTACAACCCATTGATCTGTGGGTACATACTGGAGCTTCACTACTCCTTTTAGAATCCTGTCTCGAATGAAGTAATACTTGATCTCTATGTTCTTGGACCTATCATGAAATAATGGATTCTAAAAGAGTTTGATACAACTTTGATTATCATAGTAGATCACCGTGGGATCCAACTCCCGATCAAATAAACCTACAAGTAGCTTGCGAAGCCAAATGGCATCACAACTCGTTGTACTAGCTACCATATACTCTACCTCTGCTAAGATAAGTTCCACAAAAGTCTACTTCATGCTAAACTAGGATATCATCGTTGATTCCAAACTAAAACAACACCCTGAGGTGTTCTTCCTGTCTGCTACACTTCCTTCCCAATCCGAGTCTATATACCCCTGCAACTTCACCTCATCATCTCCAAGATATCTCAACCCATACTCCATTGTGCCTCTCAAGTATCTAAGAACATGTTTTGTTACTACCCAATGCTCCTGCCTCATCTCCACCATGAACTAGATCAAGGTGTTCATTGCAAAACATATATTTGGCCTAATGTTTACCAAATATATCTAGGAACCTATCAATTTCCTATATAATGTGGGATCCACCATATCTGAATATGAACTAGTGACCTTCTTAAGATTAGTGATCATAGGTGTGGCCATGGGTATGCAGTTCTCCATTCAGAATATATTCAGGATCTCTATTACATACTTACCATGCCCAAGGAAGATCTCCCCGATTCTCTTCCAAACCTCCAACCCTAATAAATAATTCATCAAGCCAATTTCCTTCATCTCTAACTCAACTACCATATATGCCTTCGACCCTACTACGAGCTTCTCTAATCCTGTAAGGAACATGTCATCTACATACAACACCAAAATGAGCAGACCAACCTCAACAAATATAAAAAAGAAGTTGGGATTTGCTTCAATTTTTGTGAATCCATTACTCTGCAGGTATCCATCGATCCTAGAATAACATGCTCTTGGTGCTTGCTTGAGTCCTTTTTCAATCGAAAAACATGGGACTCCTTCCCACTGATCTCAAATCCCTAATGTTGATTTATGTACACTTCTTCCTCAATTATCCTATTGAGGAAAGATGTCTTTACATCCATCTGATGTATCCTCCATCCCATAATGGAGACTAAGGACATCACTACTTTAATGGAATTGTACCAAGCGACTAGAGATAAAGTCTCCTTGTATTCCACTCCCTCCTTTTGGTAGAACCCTCTCGCTCCAAACCTTGCTTTGTACTTCTCATTGTTGTTGTCTGCAACATGATTTATCTTATAGAACCACTTGGAACTCACCACTAACTTACCCTCTGGTATTTATACAATGTCCCATACATCATTCTTCATGATGGGGGTGTACTCCTCCACCATGGAATCCCGCCATACCTATTGGTCTGTGTTATCCCTGATTTTTAGGGATAACTAGGAGATCATGCCTCGAGGCTCACAGGTCCTAGACATGGAGTACAGAGAAAAGGATTGACCTGAGGATGGCCCTGGAGGGCCCATCCTTTTCTTCTTTCATCAAACTCGTCTTGTCAGCAATAGCAGCATCCATCACCTTCGGCTTGGTATTGTATCGAAGAAGGCTCTTGCTCCATGAGGTAATTGGTCCAGGTATCATGGTATGTGTCACTTTTGATCATTATAACCTTTAAATGTATGCATCTAATTCCTTTTATCTCTGACAACTGCTTGGATATTACATTATCCCACTTGACCATGCTTGGGGAGATTGATTGGGTGCCCTAGCAAGCATGTACCCATAGGTTTTGGTTTTCCACTAGGGGATTTCTAAAGATCCATCGTCCACTCCCATCATACAACCACTTTTTCATTGTATCTCCCGCTCATATATCCCATTCCCCTTGTCCGGGCATTAGGATGACATGTTTGTAGGGTTGAACCTTATCTCGTGGGAAGAAGGGGCTAAAGGCTAAGAAGGTAAAAGAAACTGGTAAAAGATAAAAGCCTATAAATAAAACCTCGAGATGCTTTGCCTAGGGATCCCCGAGAAGGAAATAAAAATCCTCTCAGCAAGAAACAAGAGGAACCCATAAAAATAACAAACAAGACCTAGTCAAGAGGATAGGGGGTCTCATCACAAGCTAGCATATTATGTTCATGGGTACCTAACAGCATGACATTGCCACCATCTGGTTACCACGCCAGGGAAATGACCTTTGGTTGCATGGCCAAGGGAAAGGGGGTCTCATCACAAGCTAGCCTTATCATCTCTGTGAAAGTACTTGTGGGAAACACTGTCAGCTCTGGTCACCACACCAAGGAAGTGTCCTCTGGTTAGTCCTTGAATAAAAAGAAAAAGAATATGAAAAGGCAAATAAAGAAAATAATAAAGGCAAGAAAGGGCTTGGAAAAATTTGCATCCATGACGGGTACAGCTTGCCTTCTACAAAGGCACCCACAGGAAATATCATGCATCCATGATGGGTACAGCTTGCCTTCTACAAAGGCACCCATGGGAAATATCATGCATCCTTGGCTCTCACTCTACCCGTATGTCTGGACATCCCTTAGCCACATCACCTCATTTACATGGCTTGGATGAAACCTCTTGGAAACTTTCCTTTCCTTATGGATATTATCCCAATAGGGTGTCTTTCCCTTTTCCTCAACCTTGTATTGCGGGTTTTTGTAATGTCTTTGAGTTGTTAAATGATATATCAGGGTTTTTGTGCATATGTTTGATAATATTAATCATGAAATGTGATTAACATTGCTATGATCCGTGTGACTAATGAGCCCATGGAGGGCGTAGTTTTTGATGTGCAGGACCATGCCCGATGGACAGGTACCATTTGGACCAGTACACATGGGGAGATGAATATTTTGAACCTCCATGGGGCTGAAGAGCCCATCAAATGGTTGTTGATACCCCATTAGAGGGGCAGAGACAAGACAGTGTTTGATTGGGATTTTACACCGGAGAAGAAGAGGACATTCCACCAGAGACACTTTAGCAGATCCCGACCTAGGGGGAATGATGCCTGTTCAATGGAATGTTGGCCTTAAAAGCCTCAGAACGTCCCCATCATCACCATGACATCATCCAGCTTCATGGTCACCTTTGGAGGAAGACTGGGCAGCAGTGGCACGTGTGGCATGTTGGAGAGGCCCCTGGGGGGCTAACATTTTGCTCTTGGATGTCTCATTTGTCCTGAAAGGGGCTAGAACCTCCCTTAAAGGGTATTTTACCTTTATTACAGCTCAATTAGGGTTTTTAATTGACAATTTAATGTAAGAAAAGTATGATTTCGGTTTATAGCCTTGTTGGCTATTTTTTATGACCTAAATTAATTAAAGGTCATTGACACACTGTATATTGAGGAGTTTTATCCTCATTTTGACATAACACAACACTCACACCCCTAGTGAGATCTGATTTTTGCACCCTACTTGGGTATTTGTTCTCTTGGAGTGAGGCGCACTTGTTGAAGGAAGGATTTTCTTGGCATTTTTGGAATTTCTCTTGAAGGAAGGTTTACAACTAAGGTTTGCTATGCTATTTCATGGTGATATGTAAGTGTTTTTTCTACAAAAATTCTTAATTGAATGGTTGTAGTCTTATATTATTTCATTTATTTATAAACTTTGTTGATTTAAAACCCTAGGGGATAAACACACAAGTAGGTCATTATCTCATGTCCCCTAAAAGAGAAATTTTCAGCCATTGAAGGAGAAAGGAAGAGCCTAGCCATAGCTACACTCTCATGTCTCTCTTCCCCTGAGCTATCCATACTCTTTTAAATTCAAGAAGGAGGAGACATCCTAGGCATAGATTATCTACACCTAGGGTCGTCCTGCTTCTAGTGTTTGGTGATAGGGCCTTGCTTTAGCAACACTCTCCCTCACCACACTCTCGTATCTTGATTTATCTTTTATGCTAGATGTTTTTCCAAGTTAAACCTAAGGAAGGAGGAAAGAGAACGAGGCCTTGCTTTAGCAACACCGGAGTGAGCCTCTTTCCCCTAGGGTTTTGCTTCGGGGGCCCTGCCATAGCAGCACTTCAAAACCCTTCCCTCTAGTCCTTAGCCTTTTCCTTCAACCTTTATGTCCTCCCTTAACTCGAATCCATTTACCCTTAGGCACTGATATCAGGACTCCAACGTTGAAGTGATAGTGGTCAAACAAACTCTCAAACTATTTGCTAAACTAAACCCTAGCTAACCACTAACCCTAAAAGCTGACGTCACCCTTGGATATTTCATCTTGACGCAACAAGTTTCCCTTATAGGCAATTAGATGATGTTTTAAAAGCATTTATTGAATAAGGGATTGATTGGACACACTGATTGCTACATCATCTTGGTATTTATTGATGAATTGATATTATTTCATTGTTGTATTAATAAACTTTGATCTCGTCAATATCTATTGCTTATATATTGATATCAGATAGTTATATGAAGTACTAACCCATTGAATCATATCCTGCATGTATTAGTTTGTTGTTGCTTTGTTCCGAGCAGGTGTTCTCATTTGGGCCTACACTTCATTATTGGTTGTTTAGCCTGACTATCTGTTCTAGGTGGTGACCTGTGAAGAGGGACCTTTACTTTGACCTGTAAACCTTAGCCTCTTCAAAACTCCAGGTTACCGGGGAGGTCTCCCCTGGGCCTAACCTTCCTAAAGAGAAAGAACCTCCCCATTGTGGTGACATTGGGTGGGGTAGGTTCCTATTACGCCAGTTTGGCCTCCATCTTATAGCCTTTGACCTAGCTACAAATTGTGTGATAACATTTTGGTGTCGTTGTCAGGGAACACTAAGTCAATTCTCCTCAAACGACAAATCTTTGGTAAGCCTTGCCTCATAGACCTTTTCTTACAAGCTTACCTGGCGACTCCACCAGGGTGCTTTCCCCCTTTTTCTTTGATAATTTCAAGAAAATTATCTAGCGACTCCACAAATGACGACCCATAGTGGACGACAATACTCAAACCCCTCTATTATGGCCACTATCACCTTAGCAAGCTCTGCACCCCCGCTTAATCCACACAAGTGGTCTCGCCTGGAGACTTTCAACTGTTTCGACCTAAGTAACATCCAGGGAGGGTTGCATGATTTACCCAAGGATGCAAATTCTTGGCTACCACTTTTTTCAGGAAAGGTTGTCCCTGGTAACTCACATTGGACCCAGTTCTGTGATAGTTTTTATTTTCATTTGGCTAGTCAGGAATACATTTATGTCTTTATGAGACTTTTTGCAAGTTCCCTTATAGAAGATGCTAAACGTTGGATTGATGGTTGTCCAAAAGGAAGCATAAAAATCCCTGAAGAACTACACAAAGCCTTTAAGATAAGATGCTGTTGTAATGAGCACCCACAAGATTCCTTTTCCCAATACATTAGAATTTGTAAAGGATCCTATGAAAGTGTTAGGGATTTCAGTGATAGGTTCAACCTCCTCCTCAAAAGGGTCCGATCAAAAGTAGGTTCAGAAAAATCTATCCTCGATCACTACTTGTACTCCTTGGAGGGAACCTTACAGTTTAGACTCAAGGACAGGTCACCTACAACTTTGGATGAGGCACAAGACTTATCTTTTCAAATTGAGAGAAATTTAGAATTTGAAGATTACATCCATTAGGTACACCTTTCATGAGATGATGGCTTATGCGGCCTTGTAAATGATCTTGTCATGGAACCTGAGCCCCCAAAATTCCTCCAAGTGGAACTTACTCTCGTTAGAAGAAAATGGAGCCTTTCCCATAAAAGCAATACCCCTTCTCCGTAACCCCCTTTAAAAAAGGGACCTCCTGACGACAAGATTGAAATTTTTCCACCTGAAATTGTTGAGCGTGACCCTTCAGAGGATTTTCCTCTTTTTATCCACCAAGTAGGAAACCCTCTCTCTAAGAAAAGTGAGTTCATGCCTTTCTATGTCACTCTCCAAATCAAGGACTCCCTCCTTCACAACTGTCTCCTGCACCCAAATGTCACAACCAACATGATGATGGAAGAGGTTATGTATCAATTAGGACTCAGTCTCTCTCAAATAAATACCGGAGATGACTTTGCAAAAGGGATCATTAAAAACCTTGAGGTGGCCTTTGATTCCTTCCCTAGCTCTCCTTTCTTGATAGATGTGGTTGTCATAAATGCTGTAATTAAATTGGGTATTATCCTTCACAAAGGCCTCATAGATCACTTAAATGGGAGGTTTCATGGACAACAAGCCAAGGCAACTATCCCTCACCTCGAAGGAGGATTATTCACCATATACAATGAACCCCTCGTTGGCTCCAAAGTTGAAACATCTGATGAACCAAGTAACCAACTCTTGTGCATCGATAGTGACCTCAACAATTGGTCTATCCAAGAAGGGAAGTTGGATCTGGACACTATTGAAGAAACTGAAGGAATCTGGAATTTAGAGTTTGATGGATCCCATTCAAACTCTGGATCAGGCGCTAGAGTAGTTTTGACAGCCCCTTCTGGTGAAGTCTTTTACCATTCGTATAGGTTGGAATTCCATTGCACCAACAACATTGTCAAATATGAATCCTTAGTCCTAGGTCTCAATCTATCAATTGACAAGGGTGTTACAATCCTAGGGGTAAAGGGAGACTCATATCTCATTGTATCGCAAGTTATGATGAGATTAGCCACCAAGAATGAGAGGTTGAAGAAGTACCGAGACATGGCTCAATCCCTCTCAAAATCCTTCAAAGCATCATCACTTGAAGCCGTCCCTCGAGAAGAAAACCACGTGGAAGACGCTTTAGTTGTCTCTTCTTCTACCCGACAACCGTGTGAGGGACCTCTTCACGACTTCTACAATATGGAGGTTCTTTTTAGGCCTTTTGTTCCCGATAATTTGGAATATTGGCAAGTTTTTGAAGATGATGATCAGATAATCAGGTTCATGGAGAACAGTAAGGAGTTCACCGATTCACAAATTTCCTTCCTAGCTGATTTCATGAACTTAGAAGTCGTTAACCTACAAAGCAATACCAGGACAAAAGGTTGTGTTCCCCTAGAAAACCTTTTCGATAGACACGATATTTTCAAAGGTAAAAGACCCAACAAACAAGCTGAAGAAGATTTGGAGTTCAATATCAGCACAGAGTTGGACCCAAGGATGGTCAGGATAGGAAAGGGCACCACTGAGAAAGAAAGGAAGGAGATACTAGTGCTCATAAGAGAATTCAGAGATACCTTTTCTTGGAACTATGATGATTTGAAATCCTATAGAGGTGATTTCATCCAACACGCCATACCTTTGGTAGAAGGGGCCAAACCCTTCCAACAAAAACTGAGGCATATCAACCCAAAGTTGGCAGGCCAGATACCGAAGGAGCTCCAAAAAATGGTTGATGCAGGTATCATAGCCCCTATTAGATATTCTTCTTGGATGTCGAATTTGGTAGTTGTTCGAAAAAAGACCGGTGACATATGCTTATGTGTCGACTTCCGCAACCTCAACCAATTATATTTAAAGGAAAATTACCCTCTCCCAAACATGGAACATTTACTTCAGCAGGTTACAGGGGCAGGGATGATGTCTATGCTGGATGGATTCTCAGGATACAATCAAGTTTTTCTCAAAAGAGAGGACCAACTTAAAACCACGTTTACTACGCCTTGGGGAACCTTTATGTACTTAAGGATGTCATTTGGTCTTATGAATGTCAGTGCTACTTTTCAAAGAGAAATGGATTTTTCCTTCAAGGAACTCATACAAAAGATCATAGAGATCTACCAAGATGACCTTACAGTCGTCTCCAAAGATAGGGAAGACCATCTCTCACAGCTTAGGATTGTTTTTGAGAGATGCAAAAAGTATGGTATCTCGCTCAATCCCAAGAAATTTGTTTTCGGGATTGATGAAGGAAAGTTGTTAGGACACGTGGCCTTGCAAGGAGGAGTTTCCATTGATCTGGAGAGAGTCTAGTCAATAAAAGACGTCCACCCCCTGGCCAACAAGAAATCTTTGCAATCCTTTCTCGGAAAAATCAACTTCATTCGTAGATTTGTACCAAACTTTGTCGAAAGGATAAAGCCTTTGAGTGCTCTGCTAAAAAAGGATGTTGTCTTCAGATGGGGTGATAAGACTAAAAAATCCTTTGAAGATATCAAAGATTCTATCTCCCAAGCTCCTATCTTGATCAGCCTTGATTTCTCATGAGACTTCATAATATTCTCATTTGCATCCCAAGATACTATTGCAGGTGTTCTTATGCAAAAGGATGTTGATTATTATGAACACCCCGTAGTTTTTATGAGAAAGGTCCTGAGGGACTCTGAGTTGAATTACTCCATCACTGAGAAACAAGATTATGATTTGGTCAAATCTCTCAAACACTTTAGGAAATACATCGGTTACAATAAAATCAAGGCTTATGTCCCATACCCAGCCGTAAAAGATGTTTTGTCACAACAAGATTGCATGGGTACTAGAGGAAAATGGGTTTCCAAAATCCAAGAGTATGACTTAGAAATAAAACCCACCAAAATAATAAAGGGACAAGGTTTAGCCCAAATGTTGACCGAGAGCAACCAAGAATCCATACAGATGGGTGAGAGTGAGCAAATAAACATGATGATCAGCGAATTAGATCATGATGAATGGTATTCTGATATCATCTACTATCTAAAGAACTTGTCTTTCCCTGGTCACCTAGTAGACTATAAAAGAAGGTCTTTGAGATTAAAAGCTATGAGATACTTCTCAATTGAAGGTGGACTTGGATGGAGAAATCCTAATGGGGTTATACTCAAGTGCGTGAACAAAGAAGAGGCGAAGAAGCTGCTGGAAGAATTACATTCTGGATATTGTGGTGGACACTTCGCAGCTCGTACTACTTCCCACAAGATTTTGAGGGTAGGCTATTAATGGTCGACACTTTTTTCTGACACCCACCATCATGCCCAATCTTTCCAACCTTTCCAGTACTTCTCCGGCAAACCAAAACTCCCAGCACAACCCCTGAAACCCATAGTGGTAGAAGCACCCTTTCAGCAATGGGGTTTGGACTTTGTTGGTGAGTTCAAAGATAATTCAAGTAATGGCTACCGGTGGATCCTAACAGCCACATACTATTTCACCAAATGGGTCGAATCTATTTCTACAAAGAAGGCCACCAAGGAAGTAGTCATGAATTTTTTGGAAGATCGAATCATAACTAGGTTCGATGCCCCTTCCAAGATCACTACAGACAATGCCAAAGATTTCAACTCATATGCTCTGGTAGAATTTTGTTTCAAATATGGTATTGTCCTATCCCATTCCTCCAACTACTACCCACAAGGAAACGGATTAGTAGAATCGACCAATAAGAACCTCATGAATATTTTGAAGAAGGTTGTGGGGGGAAATAAAAAGTCTTGGGATAGTAAAATAAAATATGCAGTATGGGAAGATTGAATAACAACAATAACTTCCATGGGAAAAACTCCTTTTGAGTTGGTATATGGACTAGAAGAAAAACTTCCTGTGAACCTCCAAATTCCCATCCTCCATTTCGTTGAACAATACACTACAGATGCAGAAGCAATCCAAGGAAGGATCAATCAACTAATAGAGATAGACGAGACAAGGAGGAGTGCTTTTGGTCAAATGGAAATAAATCAAGAGAAGATAAAGAACACTTTTGACCATAAAGCCAAGGAAAGAAACTTCACCAAAGGAGATCTCGTATTACTATGGGATAAGAGAAAATAAAAACCGGGTATGCACAAAAAGTTCGACAGTCTGTGGGGAGGATTTATAAAATCATGAGTTTTGCAGGTACGAACTCTTTTAACTTAGAGACCATGGAGGGAGAAGTCCTGAAGCTACTAGTAAATTCTTTACATATCAAGCATTATCACCCACCAAAGACCTGATTCTCACAGGTAAGTGTAGGTAGGTAGGCATTTCTATGTATTATACCATTTTCATTTCATGTTAGTTTTCTTCCACACTTGCATTATTGATTATTTTACTTTCAGCACACACACACACACACACACACACACACACACACACATATATATATATATATATATATATATGTTGGGGTGGCATTACCACCCCATTTTTGTTACTAATGCCCCTATCGAGTTTGAGCAGGTCTACAGGTTATGCCAGAGATGTTGAGGTTCTCATGCACTCTATGGTTAGTAGATGTCCCCGAGTTGGAGCTAGATGTTATCCCTGATTTTTAGGGATAACCAGGAGATCATGTCTCAAGGCCCACAGGTCCTAGACATGGAGTAATGAGAGCAGGATTGACCTGAGCATGGCCCCAGAGGGCCCATCCTTTTCTTCTTTCATCAGACTCGTCTTATCAGTAGAAGCGACATCCATCACCTTCGGCTTGGTCTTGTATCGGAGAAGGCTCTTGCTCCATGAGGTAATTGGTCTAGGTATCATGGTATGTGTCACTTTTTATCATTATAACCTTTAAATGTATGCATCTAATTCCTTTTATCTCTGACAACTTCTTGGATCTTACATTAGCCCACTTGACCATGCTTGGGGAGATTGATTGGGTGCCCTAGCAAGCCTGTACCCATAGGTTTTGGTTTTCCACTGGGGGATTTCTGAAGAGCCATCGTCCGCTCCCATCATACCACCACTTTTCCATTGTATCTCTCACTCATCTATCCCGTTCCCCTTGTCCAGGCATTAGGATGACCTGTTTGTAGGGTTTCACCTTATCTCGTGGGAAGAAGGGGCTAAAGGCCCAAAAGGTAAAAGCAGCTGGTAAAAGATAAAATCCTAGAAATAAAACCTCGAGATGCTTTGCCCAGGGATCCCTGAGAAGGAAATAAAAAGCCTCTCTGCAAGAAACAAGAGGGACCCATAAAAATAACAAACAAGACCTAGTCAAGAGGATAGGGGGTCTCATCATGAGCCAGCCTATTATGTTCATGGGTACCTAACAGCATGGCATTGCCACCATCTGGTTACCATGTCAGGGCAGTGACCTTTGGTTGCATGGCCAAGGGAAAGGGGGTCTCATCACGAGCCAGCCTTATCTTCTATGTGAAATTACCTGTGGGTAACACTGTCAGCTCTGGTCACCATGCCAAGGAAATTTCCTCTGGTTAGTCCTTGAATAAAAATAGAAAGAAGAAGAAAAGGCAAATAAAGAAAAGAATAAAGGCAAGAAAGGCTTGGAAAAATTTGCATCCATGACGGGTACAGCTCACCTTCTACAATTGCACCCACAGGTAATATCATGCATCCCTGGCTCTCACTCTACCCGTATGTCTAGACATCCCTTAGACACATCACCTCATTTACATGGCTTGGATGAAACCTCTTGGAAACTTTCCTTTCCTTATGGATATTATCCCAATAGGGTGTCTTGTCCTTTTCCTCAACCTTGTATTGTAGGTTTTTGTAATGTCTTTGAGCTGCTAAATGATATATCGGGGTTTTTGTGCATATGTTTGATAATATTAATGATGAAATGTGATTAACATTTCTATGATCCCTATGACTAATGAGCCCATGGAGGGTGTAGTTTTTGATGTGCAGGACCATGCCCGACGGACAGGTACCATTTGGACCGGTACACATGGGGAGATGACTAGTTATTGAGACCTTGTCAGAGGGGAAGAGACGAGATAGTGTTTGATCGGGATTTTACACCAGAGAATAAGAGTATGTTCCACCAGAGACACTTTGGCAAAGCCCGGCCTAGGGGGAATGACCCATTTTCAGTGAAATGTTGGCCTTGAAAGCCTCAAAACGTCCCCATCATCACCATGAAATCATCCATCTTCATGGTCACCTTTGGAGGCAGACTGGGCAGCAATGGCACGTGTGGCATGTTGGAGAGGCCCCTGGGGGGCTAACGTTTTTCTCCTGGATGTCTCATTTTCCCTGAAAGGGGCTAGCACCTCCCTTAAAGGGGATTTTACCTTTATTACAGCTCAGTTAGGGTTTTTAATTGACAATTTAATGTAAGAACAATATGATTTTGGTTTATAGCCTTGTCGGCTATTTTTTATGACCTAAATTAATTAAAGGTCATTGACACACTATATATTGAGAAGTTTTATCCTCATTTTGACATAACACAACACTCACTCCCCTAGTGAGATCTGATTTTTGCACCCTACTTGGGTATTTGTTCTCTTGAAGTGAGGTGCACTTGTTGAAGGAAGGCTTTTCTTGGCATTTTGGCATTTTTCTTGAAGGAAGGTTTACAACTAAGGTTTGATATGCTATTTCATGGTGATATGTAAGTGTTTTTTTCTGAAAAACTTCTTAATTGAATGGTTGTAGTCTTATATTCTTGCATTTATTTATAAACGTTTCTGATTTAAAACCCTAGGGGATAAACACACAAGTAGGTCGTTATCTCATGTCCCCTAAAAGAGAAATTTTCAGCCATTGAAGGAGAAAGGAAGAGCCTAGCCATAGCTACACTCTCATGTCTCTCTTCCCCTGATCTAGCCGTACCCTTTTAAATTCAAGGAGGAGACGTCCTAGGCCTAGGTTATCTACACCTAGGGTTGTCATGCTTCTAGGGTTTGGTGATAGGGCCTTGCTTTAGCAACACTCTCCCTCACCACACTCTCATGTCTTGATTTATCTTTTATGCTAGTCATTTTTCCAAGTTAAACCTAAGGAAGGAGGAAAGAGAACAAGGCCTTGCTTTAGCAACACCGTAGTGAGCCTCTTTCCCCTAGGGTTTTGCTTCTGGGGCGCTGCCATAGCAGCACTTCGGAACCCTTCCCTCTAGTCCTTAGCCTTTTCTTTCAACCTTTGCGTCCTCCCTTAACTTGACTCCATTTACCCTTAGGCACTGATCTGAGGACTCCAACATTGAAGTGATAGTGTTCAAACAAACTCTCAAACTATTTGCTAAACTAAACCCTAGCTAGCTACTAACCCTAAAAGCTGACATCACCCTTGGATATTTCATCTTATCGTAGCAAGTTTCCTTTATAGGCAATTAGATGATGTTTTAAATGTTGAAATATTGTAACTGCAAAGAGTATTCTTATTATTATTGATATATTATTCATAGGATCAATCCCCATTGTGGATTAATCATGTCGGTTATTGTAATAGGACCAAATCCCCTTTTGCAGATTGGTCAAAAGAAAATTGTAATAGGCAGAATAAGAAGTCGGCCCCAGCAGTTATTAAAGAGACCCAGAAATATAATAAAGGTGGGTTTACCCACCCAGATTGAGAAGTTGGCCCTGCTAGTGAAGAGACACTTCACACGTGCTAGACTTGTATAAATAAAGGAGGCTAGCACCTCACTTAGATACAACTCACTTGCTCAGTTTGAGAGACAAGTTATGATCTGTTACCGGCAAAGGAGAGAGAGTGGCGCATATCTAGGAGAGGACTTTTTGTATTAGCATAAGAGATCTCTTGGCATTGTATTGGCTATCTATATTAAGGAAGTTTTGTTGGGTTTTCTTCCCCTATAGGGTTTCCCAGGATAAATTTTGTGTCTCTTGTGATTGTGTATTTCTCAATGATATTGGATTATGCTATTGTTATCTAATGAAATGAAAACATCTATAATAATTGCTTAAACATTGACATGGTATCAGAGCCAAGCTGAAGGAAGCATCTTTCGCAAGAGAAAAACGTCATTGTTGTCGTACCTGCAAATTAGGGTTTTTCAAAAGTGAAGCTTTTCAGCCCTAAAACTATCTAGAAATTTTCGCCCTACCCTAAGGATCAATTTGGCATCATCAGTGCACCTTTTCAGTGGCTGGATCTCCCGAAAAGTGAAACCCTAGTTTCAAAAAGTACCAAAAGTACCAGAAAACTAGTACCAAAAGTACCAGAAGTACCAGAGTACCAGAGGTACCAGAATCACCAGTCCAGAAATCCATAGATCAGATTTGAAGGAGAAATTTTTTTATTTTCTCATATCGAAACACAACAGGCAGCTCGCCTCAGCCAAGCGCATCTCCTGGTAAGTTTAGTTTTTTATTTTGAGCACTTTCATTTTTCGGTCATTTTCGTAGCTCTAGGTAAAGATGTCTCCAAGCATTAAGCTTGTTGACAAGTTAGAAGGAGTGAAAAACTTTCATTCCTGGAAGTATAGGATTGGCCTCATTCTTGAAGAGAATGACTTAGCAAGATTCGTCAAAGACGAAGTACCGAAACCCGATGATGCCGCAGAAAAGGAAAAGCATCAAAAGGACATGATAAGGGCCAAAAGAATCATCGTTGATTCAATTAAAGACCACCTGATTCCTTATGTGTCATCTAAGAAGACTTTGAAAGAGATGTTTGATGCCTTGACCAGACTATATGAAGGAAAGAACATAAACCGAAAGATGAATCTTAGAACCCAACTGAAGAATACAAGGATGCAGAAAGGAGAAATGATTCAGGAATACTTCTCTAGAATCTCAGAATTCAAAGAACAGCTAGAAGCTATTGGAGATACCATAGACAAAGACGAACTCATAATGACGGCCCTAAATAGTCTCACAATACCTTGGGATTCTTTCATCCAGACGATATGTGCCAGAAAGGAGAAATTGAAGTTCAACAGCCTATGAAAAGAATGCATCCAAGAGGAAACAAGAGTAGCGAATCGTGAAGTGTTACTAGAAAGGGATGATGATCAAGCCCTATCTACCCACACCAAAGGAGGAAGCAAGAAACCCTACTTCCAAAAGGAGACTCATAAAGAGCCTCAACAATCAAATAAATTCAATCATAAAGAATCTCATCCAAGGATATTTCGGAAGAAAGGACAACGAAAGGAGAGAGATTACTCATATGTACAATGCTATCATTGTGAAAATATGGGACACATTGCAAAGTTTTGTCCATCTATATGAGAAGAATACAAGAGAAAACAAAAGGGGCTCCATGCCCATGTAATTCGAAGATGAAGAGCCACTCGTAAAGATGATGAGAGAGGAGATCCAAAGACCATGTGTTGATCTCTGCCCTCTCAGGATCTGATGAAGAGCCACCTGCAAAGATGATGAGAGAGGAGATCAAAGACCATGTGTTGATCTCAGCCCTCTCAGGATCTGTAACACCTGGAGAGGACACTTGGCTCATTGATAGTGGTGCATCCAAGCACATGACGGGACAAAGAAACATTATCTCTTGTATCTAAGAGAAGAAGTTTTCTTAGAAAGTGACACTTGGTGATTATTACCAATATCCCATCAAGGGAGTGGGAGAATCAAACCATAAATTGAATTCAGGGAATTCAATAAAAATGAAGGAAGTACTATATGTACCAGACTTGAAGAAGAACCTACTCTCCATTTCATCTTTAGAAAAGAAAGGCTTCAGAGTTTGCTTTATAGATGGAGAAGCTCTTATGTGGGCTAAGGGAGAAACCTTAAATGAAGCAATCATCATTGGTAATGAAGAAAATGGCTTGTATAAATTAAAGGGTCATTCAGAGGCTGCTATGACCCATGCCATTGAAAACTCATGTGAACTTTGGCATAGAATATTAGCCCACATCAACTACAAGGCGCTACCATACATACGTAAAGTGGTCACAGGTTTACCAGAACTCAAAGGTGACCATAAAGGCATATGCAATGGATGTGCACAAGGGAAGAATATCAAGAACCCTTTTTCAAAGAGGGACAACAAAATAGAAGGAGTCCTAGAACTCATCCATTCAAATGTGTGTGGACCAATGTCATCATCCTCCATTAACGGGTATGTATACTATGTATCATTCATTGATGATTACTCTCGTAAAACCTGGATATATTTCTTGAAGACTAAAGATGAAGCATTCAATAAGTTCAAGGAATTCAAAGCCTTGATAGAGAACCTTTCTGAAAGAAAGATCAAGATACTCAGGTCAGATAATGGAGGAGAATATACCTCAAAAGAGTTTGTGAACTTCTAAAAAGATGTTGGAATCAAGAGAGAACTCACTACTCCCTATAATACCCAACAAAATGGTGTAGCTAAATGGAAGAACAGAACCATATTGGAAGTTGTGAAGACTATGATCCATGATCAAGATCTTCCTATGTGATTATGGGTAGAAGAAGCAATGGTAGTTGTTTATGTGCAGAACCGATTATCCCATAGTGCACTTGGGCTCAAGACACCAGAAGAGATGTTCACTGGAAAGAATCCAGAGGTAAGCTATATCAAAATATTTGGTTGTCCAGTGTTTATTCATATACCTAAAGAAAAGAGAAACAAGCTAGACCCTTCAAGAAAGAAGGGACTATTTGTGGGATATTGTGAGGTCTCCAAGGCCTTCAGAATCTATATACTAGGTCAACATCACATTGAGATCAGCGGGGATGTGACCTTTGATGAATATGCAGCGCTCAAGAAATCTAAAATATGCCATCTTGAAGTGGTATATGAAGAGGAACCCGTAATCCCCATTAATGCAATGAGGGAGGTTCCCAGAGCTACAAAACCAGTGAGGGAAGTCATAACTTCCCCTGATGAGGAACTTCTAGAAGACCATGAAATAGTAGAAGTGCAAGAACCTCCTCAGATGACGATCCTCCATAAAATAAAGCTAGCTTGGGCTAGAGATCTTGTTCAAGATGGAGATAAGTATGGTGTTCCCGAAGGAACTACTTCCAACCTAATGGTTGTGACGTAAAGCAGGACGAGTATATTGCTTCCAGTTTGAGTGTTGTGATGTAAAGCAAGACGATGAGATGAGACAAGTACTGATCTTCCAGCTTGACAGTTGTGACGTAAAGCCAGTCTTGTATTATGATGAGCCAGCCTTGTGTTGTGATGATGATGATGTATCAGTTTTTATACTAATACATATTGATGCAGATGATGATGGAATTCCTTTGAGAATGATGATGTTGTCGATGAAGAAAACTTCTGATGATTTATAGATATGCCAACCAAGATGATATTGATGATGTTGTCCTCCCACTTGATGTTGTTGATGATGCTATCCTCTCTCTCTCTCACATGATGTTGCTGAAGAATACCCTTCTTGTTAAGGGGGAATGTTGAAATATTGTAACTGCAAAGAGTATTCTTATTATTATTGATATATTATTGATAGGATCAATCCCCATTGTGGATTGATCATGTCGGTTATTGTAATAGGACCAAATCCCCTTTTGCATATTGGACAAAAGAAAATTGTAATAGGCAGAATAAGAAGTCGACCCCACAGTTATTAAAGAGACCCAGAAATATAATAAAGGTGGGTTTACCCACCTAGATTGAGAAGTCGGCCTTGACAGTGAAGAGACACTTCACACGTGCAAAAATTGTATAAATAAAGGAGGCTATCACCTCACTTAGATACAACTCACTTGCTCAGTTTGAGAGACAAGTTCTGATCTGTTACCGACAAAGGAGAGAGAGTGACGCATATCTAGGAGAGGACTTTCTATATTAGCATAAGAGATCTCTTGGCATTGTATTGGCTATCTATATTAAGGAATTTTTGTTGGGTTTTCTTCCCCTGGAGGGTTTCCCAGGATAAATTTTGTGTCTCTTGTGATTGTGTATTTCTCAGTGATCTTGGATTATGCTATTATTATCTAATGAAATGCAAACATCTATAATAATGGATTAAACATTGACATTAAAAGCATTTATTGAATAAGGGATTGATTGGACACACTGATTGCTACATCATCTTGGTATTTATTGATGAATTGATATTATTTCATTGTTGTATTAATAAACTTTGATCTCGTCAATATCTATTTCTTATATATTGATATCAGATAGTTATATGAAGTACTAACCCATTGAATCATAGCCTGTATGTATTAGTTTGTTGTTGTTTTGTTCCAGGTAGGTGTTCTCATTTGGGCCTACACTTCATTATTGGTTGTTTAGCCCGACTATCTATTCTAGGTGGTGACCTATGAAGAGGGACCTTTACTTTGACCTTTAAACCTTAGCCTCTTCAAAAATCCACATTACCAGGGACGTCTCCCCTGGACCTAACCTCCCTAAAGAGAAAGAACCTCCCCATTGTGGTGACATTAGGTGGGGTAGGTTTCTGTTACGCCAGTTTGGCCTCCATATTACAGCCTTTGACCTAGCTACAAACTGTGCAATAACAGTCTGCTACCTCCTGGTAACTAGAATGCTTGAAATATATGATGTTGTCCATCATGCCATGTAGTTCAAAAACTTCTTTAGAGGTCTTTTCTCCCTAAATTTTCTTCTAAGAGCCTCAACATAGTCCTGAGAATCCCTCAACATCTAAGTGAACCATCGAGGTCTCCTAACAAAACTCGAAGGGGCCAACAACTCCTCCTCCACACTTGAAGGTTGCTACCATGAACTAGAATTTGCTAGTGACCCAGGCTCAGCCTTCAAAGCTTCCTGCTCCTCATCCTCTATCACTGGAATACACTCATAAGTCTTCCAGGAAGAAAAGTCCTCCTTGAAATTTACATCCCTTCTTATGAATGCATTCCTCTAATCTAGAATGAATACCTTGTAGGCCTTTGAAGTCTCATTGTAACCCACAAAAAAACCCTTAATGTTGGAAGGCTCCATCTTGGTCCTCTTCTCTATAGGTACATGGATATAAACTGGAAAACCAAAAATGAGAAAATGACTCACCTCTGGTTTCACACCAGTGAATGCCTCCTCTGGTGTCTTCTCCTCCAAGATCCTATGCATACACCTATTTTTAATATATATTGTGGTTTTGCGTGGCTCTTCCCAAATAAACATGGACAAGTCCTGGTTATGAATCATGGCCCTAACAACCCCTATGATAGATCGATTATTCTACTCTGCAACTCCATTTTGTTGTGGGTTGTACAAAACAATGAACTCCTTCTTGATCCCTTCCTCCTTGCGAAAGAAATAATTGATGAAGGAAACATAGTACATGCTTCCTATGACTAGTGCTACTAGCATTGATCCACAAACATATGAATGCACTAGGTCTAGAATCTCCTTAAACCTATTCTCGCTACTTGAGAAAGAAACCTTGACATGCTTACCTAGCGTGCACCCTCTACATACACCCTACTTCTTAGAATTGAAATCTGGAAGACCTGTGCCTATCTCCCTCAGAACAAGAAACACCTTGTGATGCAGGTGCCCCATCCTCTTTTCCCACAACTCGCACAAGTTTTATGTGTTGTGAACTAGGGCTCTAATAGGTTCACCTTCCAACCTGTATAAATTACCTTCCCTAACCCTGATCACATGTGTTTCTTCTGGACTAGATTCCTTCGACCTGATAAGAATTTGTTGGTTCTTGAACTTTACTGCATAATCCTTATCCTCCATGACCAAAATTAAAATCAAGTTTTTTCTTGAGACCTAGAACAAACAAAACTTTGTCAAAGTCTAAAGAGTTACATGACTAGAGTCAAAAGGGAATGGTACCAACTCCTGCTATTGGTTACTTGGCATCATCACCAAGTTCAATCTAAACTCATGTGTCCTACTCTGTTAGACTTGAAAATAACTCTCAGGTAGATGTCATATGCCAGAATGCTCCACTATCCACATACCAAGCATTCCCCCGAACATGATAGAAAGGAAATATACCATCAATAAAATTTTCTCGAACTAGGAGGAAAACTCGCTCATTTGAGTTTCAGCTGAGACTACTACCCTATTTTTCTATTGCTTCCCTTTACCTTTCTTCTTGTTCGAATACTGTGATGCATAATTTCCTTGCTTATGGCATATGAAGCACTTTATTTTACTCAAGTCCTTCTTCCATGTCTGTGAGGATAAATCCTCACTCTTTCCTTTACTCTTGTTGGGTCCTTTATATTTTCCCTTCTTCGATTGACCAATGACCTTTGAATCCATCTAAATCTCCTCCTGGATGAAGTCATCCCAAATCCTTTGAAAGACAGGAAGGTTTTCATGAGAACATATGTCGTTGATGAATGGTTCCCTTGATGTTGGGAATTCATTCGGTGCCATGGGAACCATTCATCACTACCCTTCTTATTGGCCTTTGACTCCATCAGAGTCTCCTCCTAGATGCAATCATCCCAAATGATTTGAGAGTCGGGAAGGTTTTCATGAGTGTTGATTAAGGTTGGTTGTCATTGATGTCAACCCTTGAAGAAAGAGCCGTAGCACAAAGTTTTGGGTAATGGACCCAATAGTGTTTGATGTAAATATGACTCATTATTGTTTTTTCATGGTTGATAAGAAGTAAAT
>SNQJ01S0057648.1:88402-108558 GCA_010110895.2 Picea sitchensis | reverse complement strand
GGTTTTTTCCCGATTTGGGTTTCAACGTAAAACACTGGTGTACTGTGTATGTGTATGATTGTTCATTTGTTCATTGCTTATTTACTCTGCAGTTATTGGATAATAATGCTTCATTGATATAGCACCTGGATTATATGGTTAAAAGGGATTGCATTGCTCTATTACTAATTCACCCCCCCTCTCAGTAATCCAACAATGATCACACATTCCTTTGACGAATGGTTCCCATGACACTGGGAATCCATTTAGTGCCATGCTCACCAACTCTGCATCATCCAACTTCTCCCCAACTACTGTAAGTTGATCAAGAATTTGTGTGATCTTCATTAGGTAACTGGAAATGATCTCTGAACTGGACATCTCCATGGATTTGAGTTTGTTCCACAAGATCATCTTCTTGTTAATGTTTTCACTCTGGGAGAGGCTTACTAGTGCATTGAACGTCTCCTTAACAGTCTTCTTCTCGGATATGTGAGGGATCAAGTGATCTTTAATGGAATACATGATCATCTGCTTGGATTTTACCTCCTTCTTATTGTGGGTTATCAATTGCTCTCGATCTATCGATGGTGTCACTCCATCTTTCACGATATCTTAGAGATCATTCTCTTCCAACAAGAGAGTAACTGTAACCTTCCAAGATAGAAAATTAGAGGCACCATCCAATCTATCATCTAACCAGAGGCTAGTCGATTAAAAAAAATTGGGAATATGCATCGTTCTATTAGAGGAATGTGCCATTTAAGATACTCATAAAAATCGAGGAGTACTCTAGGACAATTTTGAAATATTTCTCCATAGGTTCAGAGTTGAGGATCCATATGTCAAGAATAATAGTGGGAGACTAGACTACATACCATGCTTATTGGTTGTGCTTCCCTGGTTTCTTTTATATTGTTTGTAGCATAATTCACAATTCATAAATAATGAAATAGGGTTGCAATTTCAAGTAAGGACCCATTTTACAAAAAACATTACAAAACAAAAATGATCATGTTAAAGCTAATCAACGTATGCTCACAATAACTCAACCACTTTGACTAAAGAAATAGGAGTATTAGGCACAAGATGAAGAGGTAGGGTTTCATAGTCTTTCCCACAAATATCTACTATATCTTATGGTGGGGATAGAAACAAACTATGTCCCTAATGCAAGTCCTCAATGCATATCTAGCAATGCAACGCCAATGCCAATAACCAAAGGAAGAAAGATAAGACAACTAAAGTCTTTTTTATCCTTTTCACAATTATTAGATCCAAAGTTAAAGATGGATCAAAGAATAAGTTTATAATAATGACATTGTAGATGAATATAAATTTTCTAAGTTTAATGTTGGGGATGGTGCATAGGGTGCTTCCAATGGAATGGGTTCTAGTGTTGTAAGCACCAACCTCTTCATGCACTACATCCCCATGATCATAAATTTCTGGGCACGTTCACTTAGAACCTTTTTGTTTAAACAACTATGAGAATATGCTTCATTCTAGGAGAGGAAGGTGTTATTCAGGGTGCCTGTAAAATTAGGGAATACTTTCGGACAATTTTGAAATATTTATTCGGCTTGAAGTTAAGGATCTATATGTTAAGAAGATTGGAGAAAGACCATACTATGTACCATGCTAATTAGTTGTGCTTCCCTAGTTACTCTTTCAATGTTTACAATGTAATTCATAATTAATTGACAATGAAATAGAATTGCAATTTCAAATAAAAATCTATTTTACCAAAAGTCATTATATAAAAAAATGTTCATGTAAAAGTTAATCAACATGTTTTTATTGACCACTTTAACTAAAACACTAAAAATATCTAACAAATATTGAAAAGAAAATATTGTATAAATTCTTCCACTAATCTCTACTACAAATTACTAAAAATATTCATTTACTTCACAATAACCATGAGTCATATATAAAACTAGACCATATTCCTATAACAAATTATAATTAACATTATAACACCAACTCAAAATCTTTTTATCCATGTTCATAATTATTATAAAATCTTTATAGTAAACACTTGGTGATGAATACGATCCCGCTTTTGATGAGTTTATTCATGCTTTTTCCTCATTTATGTTTGTTTGTGTGCTTTTTAGTTTCAATACATTCGTATAAGTGAATAAGGTAAGTGAACATTTGGAACCATTAGATATGTGTATTGATTAATGTTAATATTTTTTTCTTAATTTTTTATTAAAAAAATCTTTTTTATATATTTTAATATAGAAGTACAAATATTTCACATATCTTTTTTTTAATAAATATTATATTAAATTAATTTATACTATTTTATATGAATATTAAACACAAATATTACCTATACCTATCAATCTTTAATATATGGTAAAAAAAAATTAAATAATGTTTAAATATTTATTATTTATTATTATTATTATTTAGAAAGAAAACATTATATTATTAGCTATAAAATAATAAGTTTACACATATAGTTTGTTGAAGTCTCAGTTGCCATGAGAGGAAACCAAGTCAGTTATAGTCTAAGTTGCCATGAGAGGAAACCAACTCAGCTCTAACAGACTTCAATGTATGAACAAATCTGTGGGGTCAAAAAATATAACAACTGAAATTCAGAGGAGCTATAGTCTTTGTGAAAAGGTGGTATTGCCAAAAATGCATTCTTATTTAAGGCTAAGGCTAGATCTATAAAAGTAAAAGTAAAACTATTTAGAAAGCAAAAACCACTACTAGCCCAGAGGCGAAGCCTGGCTATCCAGAAAAGAGACTTTGCTACTTGATGATAGAAGAATAGGCATGTTCAAGTTGATGGTGACTTGGGAAGACAAAGTCAATCCAGTCCTCTAGAGAGTTGGGCGAGCATGCAGAGCCACCAACAGTGAAATTCTCTGATCCAGTTGTTCAATTTTGTATTTCAAATTGGCCACTTCATTGTGAGTCTTGAAAAGAAGTTGTAAGTATTCCTCCTTTGAACTGAAATTGCTTGGAGAGTTGACATTACTCCAGGTCATCGACGTAGAGTGAGGGGGACTGTAGGGATGATTTCAAGAATGAAAGTCATTAGGGCCATCCAGAATGGAGTGTTGTACCATGTTCATCGTCATCAGAGTAGGGTCGGGCTGAGCATCAAAACCCGAGGACTCTCCTTCTGCATCTAACCATTCAACTCTGTGCCCCCAAGTGAGAGCTACCTCTTGCATGGATGAATCATTGGTTGCTTCTGCATTTTGGGCAGGTGAAGCCACAATAGCTCTCTCTAGAGCCTTGACATAGAGATTTGTTCCTTCTGTCTACTTACTCATTCGTCGAAGAGAACCCCTTCCCCTTTGAGAGTGACCTCATTCATGGACATGCGACATGGTGCCCATTGATATGCCAACAACCTCTGAGAGGCATAAATTCAAACATCTAAACCATAGCCAATTGATACGAATGTTACTACGAGCCAGGGGTGGTTTTTCATTAAGAAAACAATCATCGTCCCACTTTGAGGTCATCTCACAATTACATTGCAGACGGTATAGAGTTATTTCCATTACAACTGAAGTGTGCCTAGAGTAATTCCCCATCTCTTCAACAATACTGTGAAGCAGTGGCATTAACCTCTTTGCATGCTTCAGAAGCCCATTGTGGTAAATGCCCAGACTGTGGAGGAGATATAAGGTCGTCTCCATGTGTTCTTTTAGGGGCTCGAGCCGCTAGATGCTCTGGCCTCCACCCTCTCGGTTATTAATCATAATATCCTGTTGAAATCTTTATTATTATTATTTTAAATACATATATTAAAACATTACATATTTCATATTGAAATGTATAATGTACTTCTCGATGCAATCAAACAAATAAAAATAATCTTATTTTATTTTATTTTATTAAAAATTGTATTATTATCAAAGCATTTACAATTTATAAATTATGAAATGTAAAGTGTACTTCTCAATGCAATCATACAAATAAAAATAATCTAATTTTATTTTATTAAAAACTATATTATTATCAAATCATTTACACTTTATAATCTAAAAACTATATTATTATCAAACCATTTATAAATAATTGATTTTTCATAATAATAATATTAGTTATATGATTTAGTGGTAATGGAGTTCCTTGTTGGCAAAGTGTCAGATGCAGTCGTGGATGATTTTTTGGGCTTTTGTAGTAGTGGATGCTTTTAGTGCTTTTGTTGATTGAGATTTTGTTTAGCGTTCTTTCGTTGCTCTGAAATCAAGAGTTCTTTCCATTTTGGTTGGCTCTGATTGTTCATCTTGAAGCCTTGATTTCCCCAGAATTGTATACATCGAATGATGAATGCATCACTTGGTTTACTTGTCTTGGTTTCGCTGTCTTTGGGTATTTTCATTGGCTGTGAGGCTATGTTGGCTCTCGAGCGTTCTTACAAAAAAATGCTTGTTGATTGAACTTTTGTAGTCGCGGCTTCGCAGGAGCGTTCTACTACACTGTAAAAAACTGCTTGTAGATTGAACTTTTGTAGCCGCGGTTTCGCAGGAGCGTTCTACTGCACTGTAATTTTTGGGCAGGATCGTTGGGGAAGAAATGAATATCACTGCAATGTATTTTTTTGTTGCTCTGAGATCAAGAATTCTTCTGATCGGGCACCATGGTCTATACGAACTTTTAGCTGGCATTATTAGGCCTCCTTAAGTGTTTCTTTCCTTAAGGCTTAGCTTTGCTTGAAGACATTACATGTGAATGAAGGCATTGCATGCCATCAGAGATGGAATTCGATGCCACCAGAGATGGAATTCGGTGGTGGAGGTTTATCTGAAAAACGAAGTGTTGCTTACCATCTTCAAACACTCTGAAAACATAACAAATGTTGTTAATCTGAGCAACTGACGGTTGTTTCCCAGTTTTGTTCGCAGTAAGTAATTAATAGAGCACATTGCAGCCTCACAATCCACAAGACTCATGAATTATACTCATCATGTCATGGTACCTACCCATCATTGATTTTTTGTCTGCTTTCTATGCTGGTGAAGCATTGAGTGAGAAAATGCCTAATTCTCTTTCCTACTCTAGTGAAGTATTGAGTGAGAAAATTGTGCAAAAGAGGGAGCCCACCTTGATCTTGTAGAGTTTTTTTTATTAAGGAGGACAAAATGAAGCTGAGCAACGATGACCTGGTAGAGGTTTCCACTAATGAAGATGGGTTTAGAGGGGCCTGTTTTGTGCAAGACTTGTAAAAAAACAAGGGGCAGGGTTCATAGTGGAGTATGTAAAAAATAGAGGCAGGGTTCTAGCAAGGTTCATAGTGGAGTACAGGGACCTTATGAGTGTTGACGATGAAACAAAACAGCTAAGGGAGAAAGTAGATAACTATCACACAAAGCCAAGCCCTCTAGAGCAGAGTAAAGACCAATTTAATCTATATGAGGAAGTTGATGCTCATGACAATGATGGGTGGTGAGTGGGTGTGGTCAGAGCAAAGACTAGTTTAATTTGTATGAGGAATTTGATACTGATGAGAATGATTGGTGGTGGGTTGATGTGGTCACCAAGGTCCTTGACAATCACGAGTACATAATATACTTCTTGCAGACAAAAGAAGAGATGATATTTAATCATGGAAAATTGCAGCCCCATTCGAATTCATAGATAACAAATGGGTTGAAGCTTCCAAGGCATGGACATTACTTTTTTCCTTTCATTTCTTTGTAATTGGTAAACTTTTTAATGAATGACAGTGTTTTTTCCATTGTCTTGGTCCTCAAATGGATAAAGAGATTTTTAGTTTGTGGTTTTCCCATTGTTTTGTCATTATTATGGAGTGTTTATTTCTTATTTTTTCCACTATACAAGGTTACCCTGTTCATACATCTGAATATTTTTTAATTTTTGTAACACATTACCTGAAATATTATTTGGCAACAATTTGTTGTTGAACAATGGAAACTTCTATGGGTTGTTGTCGAGCAACATTTTAAGGGCCTACAAGGTCAATCACTTCCTTCTACTAAAAATAGACTGTAGGTGGTGCGTAACCCCTCCATTCTGGCACTCTTATCTGTTGACAATAACTAATGGGTAATGCCAAGTATATCCCCAAATGGGGTGCCCTCATCTTGACTAGAATAGTTCTATTCAAAGTGGAAAAGATGCTCTCCAAAAATCCCAAACAACCATCAACTTGAGTGCCCAACAGTGAGTAATTGCTCCTCAAATGTGGTGTTTAAGAATATGTAAATGTGGGATAAAGCACAGCCATAATTAGATCATCTTCATGTCAAAATAATCACAATAGGAAGGTTCTCTAAACAACTAAGAATAACCCCTCTAAACTAGTGCTTTAAACCATGGAAAATTGTCCTAGAACTGTCGCACCTTTCTCTTTCTACTCGTTAAACTTAACACAAACAAAAGTAGTGTTTTAAATGTTGGCTAAGAATAATATGAAACAACCTTAAAATATCCACTAGAAAAGCGCACTACTACTACCCATATCAATTTTAAAAAGGCCAGAAGTAGTGTTCTCTCCATCAACTCATATGCATGTTGGTGAGTATGCCCTTCTTTTAGTTAATTCTCCTTTAAAAGAATGACTCCCACCTTTGCTTCCTAGCAACACTAAAAAAAGGAACCTTTGTTTCTCAAAGGCAGTGAGTCAACAAACCATAAGAAATGCCTTTTCTTTACAAAAGATAAATATGCTTTATTAATGAAAGCAACACTGTAAGACATATATAAATACTTTTTATTCTCAGAAATACACATAGGTTTGAAATTTATTAATAAAGGTTGACTCAAGCCTAATAATACATAGGTAAGCCCAATAGTAATATTCATAAGAACCATTGCTTTTTTCTTACTGCAATAACTCAAATTTAGACCCCAAAAGGCCCACAAAAGCATTGTTTTCGAATATGAGAAATGCATTGACCAATTTCCCTTTGGCCTAGTCTCATTTTTTTCCCAAGGAAAACACCTCAAAGAAAATCCTCTGATTACTTCCCCATGATCCATGGATGGTAAATGGGGTAAACTGTCAGCCTTGATTATAGAGCCTAACCCCAAGGGGATCAAGAGAGTTGAAACCATGACCTCCCTAACTTTGGGGGAGAGATCTCATGTCTAGCTCGTGACCACTTGAGCTAACCCTCGAGGGTTGGCCTTGTCTCATTTATCATTTCATAATCAATTGTAAACAATGCAACAATCTTAGCTCCTCTTTTAACTATATGTATTGTTGGTATTTCCAACGATAATTCTTTAGCACGTAAAATTTGAAGGTTTGTAAGCATCGGAAAAGAGTTAGACAGGTAGGGCATTTATTTGATTATCGTTGATATCTAATTTCTCAAGAATCTCAAGATTTTAAATAGATCATGGGAGATTTTGTAAGTCAGTGAAATCACTACTAGCATTCAGCTTAACAAGATTGGGGCTAAGGCTCTTATTGGAGGTTCTTATATTGTTGATAGTGAAACATTAGGACTTGTAATGATTCAAACTTTTCAATGTGCTTCAATTCTCTTTCTTATATTTGAAGGTCCTAGTCTCGAGGCTTATATTCATCACGCTTCATCAATCATAATAGTTCTTCCATAAATATTATAATAGGTATCTCAGGGACACAATCTTCAAATATATTTGTGAAGCTGAAAGGTGAATGTTGAACTCTGCGCTTATGTGACACAACCTTCACCTTGCAATGACATGACAAATTTCTCATCTTTATGTCTACTACACAAGTCCTAATATAAAAATTATGTAATTGTTCTTCTCTCTTCTCTTTCCATGTAGCTCCATCAGTTCCACATTGATTTGATTGTGTAACATTGAGTACATTAGGTAGCCAGTATAATATTATTCTCTAAGTATCCTATCAGTTTCATCAACAACCAAATATCAAAGATATTCTAGTGTGAAACCCTCAAGCTAGAAATGTGTTCCATCAGACATCCAAGTGTAGCTACAAAACTTCCATAAAGCTTCCTGAAGTAACCATCTCCATACCCTCGGGATTATTATGATTTTGCATGGAATTCCTATGGTGCTTAATGAATTGAGCAGTATAAGCTATTATTGAAGTTTTTCCAACTACCAAACCTATTGATAAACCCACTATTTGTGCAATTGAATCAAACACTTTCTTTACTTGTATTGCAAGATTATGAGTAGGAAGAAAAACTAGAGTATGCAAATATGACAAAGTTCACCTTGAATCATATGCTCTTATGATATATGTAGATGTTGAAGTTAGCACCGAGATTCCAAGGGTGTAATATTTAGTGCCAACAACATCACAAATCTCCTGCTCAATGACATGATTCCCTTGTTCGCTTGATGGGATGGAAAGGGTTATTGTGGTATATTCGTTGAGTACCATCTCTTTAAACTCTACTGAGCATAGGCATCAGGCAAAGCTTCTCTGCTTAAAAACTCACCCTCGGCCAAATTCGCATTCGTTCATTCCTTAGTACTTTTCTCCCTTCGTTTATGCATCTTCCTCTTCAAATGTTTTCTATCCCATGCTTCTTTTCCTGGAAGCCCTAATAATCATATGCTTGTTGTGTCATGTCTTTAGTTGTTTTCCATTCTATTGAGTTGTTCAAGTATTACATATATTTCTCTCTAACAGATTTAGGAGTTGTTCAAGTATTACATCAATTCATTTATGCTTATGATGCAATCATACATATTTAATGTTATTTCTTATGGGGAGACTATACTTGATTTGCTAAGGTACTAACATAACTATCATAATGTTACAACAAATTTCTTTGGAGGAAATGATTGCAAAAAAACGTGAAGAGAGTTATTTGTCCCAACACCCATGTAGCATATGGAAAACCTGAGACACTGACAATAATTGAAGATAGTTCCTATGTGTCTACTAATTTCTATGAGAAGATAAGAAAGTATCAAAGGAAGCAACTAAGTACTGCACAATAAGCTCAAATCAATGGGTGACTATTTTTAGGTACTTTAATGTTATAGTCTTCGATCTTGAAGATAGCCTTGATGAGTACCCAAGGAGTATAGATTGAACCTTATAAAGATTAACATGTTTGGATAGTGCACAATATTACAAGAATTTGATTTTTCCTTGGAGGGTGGCATAAATCTAATCTAGGGGTAAAAAAAAATAGGGCAAGCTAGGTTATGAGCATTTACAAAGGGAACCTTGGAACATAATGATTGAGGTTGAATTCCCTGCCAATGTCTTTGATGTTGATATAAATCAAGTTCATGATACTATAGAATAATTATTGAAACTTGTGAATGAATCTTATGAATGTTTCAAGAAAAAACCACTCAGGGAAGTAGCATTGTTGAATGGTAATTTTTGCCCTAATTTGTGTGCCATCATGAAGAGATGTGTTGTTGCTCCTACTTTTCAACATCCTTTATTGGGCTATTTTCCAATGCTTACTCAATATTTTGGCATTGGTACTTGTGTGCTAGGGACAACCTTCGAGAAAGCAATGATTTTGTCCTCTTTCTAGCTGTGCAATAGGTTGGTTGATGGCCAAGTTGGGGGTTTCCTTTCATGCCAAATTTGACCTTGCTTCTATGCTAATTAGAACAGGTGGATGCATGCTTGTAGATTTATATTCTTATTAAAATAAATGTGTCAGGTTCAGTTTCTTATGCTTAGCATGCATGTGCATGACAGAGCGTGCCTCATTCAACAATTGCACATTGACTAATCTTGGTTAAGTAATGAGGGTGCATTCATAGGAGTTACACTCCTATTTCATCTTTGACTCATGGAGGGCACATTACATTAGAGAGGGGTTATATCCTATTATTGGAATACAATACGAAACCCTTTGAAGGATGGATTTACACTCCTAATTTTGACATATGAGCATGGTGCATTAGAAGAGAAATTACACTACTATTTATGGACCAGATTTGGCAGCAAACTTGTTGCAGATTTATGATAGATTTCTGACAGAATTATGAAAACAATGAGGGCACACCATTAGCAGGTTATTCTTGGCATGAAACCTCCCCATTCCTAGAAGAAAGAAAGTACCCACTTAAGGAGTTACACATTATTCTAGGCAGCAGCATGAGGGCTCATTACTACATTAGCTGTAGAAATTTCCAAATTCAAGCTTTAATACAACTTCAGAAATTTCACCCCTTTCCTAGAGTTTCCCAAATAGTCTCCGAGAATTGACATCCTTAGGGATGATATGAAATATAATAAAAAAATAGAAACAGTGGATTATATTTCACTTCTTAACAACCCTAATCCACTAGGCAATTCAAGAGAAAATATATCAAGCTTATGCCACAAGTTTCAACATTCTAGGGAAATCTTATCATGCATAAACTAGATCTGAAAGTTACTTTATGACAACAATAATTATAGCAGTAAATTATGTTCTATTGTATTCAATATCAATGTTAAACCCTTAATAATTCCAACCTCAACTTATGTCAAATCAGCAAGATATATAAGTGTTGGAAATTACCAAACCACGAAGAGAATGATCGCTGAAAATTAAATATGCAATAGAACAATTTTGGATGGATGAAATCTTCACATATATAGATAATATATGAAGTTCAAGTACATACTCTTATCTTAATATAAGGTGGTATAACTCTCCAAGCTCTCCAAAACCTAGGGAAGAACATGAAAAACTCTAGGTCCACCAATGATACTCCGACAAGCTAGAGTCACACTAGCAAGTCCTCCTTGGGCTCATGCAAGGTGTCTCCTCTCCTCCTCCTCCTCAAATACAAATTAGGTTTTATCTACAAACCCTAACTCCAATTCCTTCTTAGGGATCAAACCCTAACCCTATACTTCAAAAATTCTCAAAAAACCCTAGTGCCTCAATACAAGAGAGATAAAGTACAATGAAGAGTGAACAAGAGAGACAGAGAGAGAGTAGTGCTCCTCCTACATATCTAACCCAATAAATATAAGATGTAATCTCTCTAAGCATTGATGATCATGAGATCATCATCTCCAACGTCTTGTACCCAAGATCAAACCCTAGTATCTCACAAGAGCAATCTCCCAACAAATATGTCCTCATTCCTCTTCATAATATCTCCTAGGGTTTCCTCATGAACACTAGCACCTTACTCCTATAATACAAGTACAAAGAAAATAGTACAATTATGATGATAAGACAAACTCTCTCCTTCCTCTATCTATATGAAAAGTGAAGGGATGTCTACAATAATAAGTGGACCTAATCCACTACAAGCAACCTACATAAAATAAGTAGGTTCACACATGTGAACCGCTCCCTCTACAAGTGAAACATGTCAAAATTAAAGGTGATGACAATCCACAAGCAAGTCTCCAATGCTCCAACATAACTCCTAGTAAATGCACTCCTTCATTCCATTCCACCTGCACAATTGTAATGTTCTTGACTTGGCTAGTGTGAGAAACTCTACTAATGTGTGTGTAAGATTAATTGTTTACAGCATATAAATGAGCCTTCAAATAATAATGGCGACAAAAGACTGCAAAGATTATATTATGAAATATCTGTGGAGTACAAATGTCGCATGCGGCTGAATAAAATGAATCACTCGGCTAGATCAATGATAAAGGATCTTAGTGAGAATATTGGTATCGCACAGTTTGTAGCTTAGGATAAATACTAAGAGACAAAAGGCCAAACTGGCGTAACAGGAACCTATCCCACCCATTGTCACCACAATGGGGAGGTTATTTCTATTTAGGGAGGTTAGGCCTAGGGGAGACGTCCCCACTGACCTGGGGTTTTGAAGAGGCTAAAGGATAACAGGAGTAAGATAAGTTTCCCCTTCACAGATCACTACCAAAAGATAGTCCCCACTAAACAACCAATAATAAAGTATAACCAAAGAAAGAAAAGCACTTGCTCGAGACAAGACAACAAGGAAACTGATATGTGCAATCTTGGTTAGTACTTCATATAAATCAGTGACTATTTGATATTCAATATAAGCAATTTTAAAATTAAATGTTTACGAAGTCAATGTTTACAAACTAGTAATAGCAATAATGTCACTTCACCAATAAATACTAGAACGATATAGCATTCAATGTAACAAGTCACTTCTTAACTCAATAAATGCCTTTAACTGAAGGAAGTAAGGGGAAAAACGGCTATCTCATAAGATCAAAATAGGAGGGTTTAAGAGGGAGAGTGTTGCTAAGGCAAGGCTCTTTTCATCAAACCCTAAAATAAAATGGCCCTATGTGTAGATGAACTAGGCCTAGGACGTCCTCTTTCTCTTGAGACAAAAGGGTATGGCTAGCATAAAGGAAGAAGGAAAGAAGAGTGTAGCTATCGCTAGGCTCTCTCTTTCTTCTTCAATGGCTTAAAACTTCTCTATCAGGGGACATGAGACAACGACCTGCTTGTGTTTTTGTCCCCTAGGGTTTTGAATCAGCAATATTTATAAATAGATGCAAGAAATTAAACTACAATCATTCAATCAAGAAGTTTTGCAGAAAAAACACTTGCATATCACCATGAAATAGCATGCAAACCCTAGTTGTAAACTTTCCTTCAAGAGAAACACCATAGAATGCCAAAAATATCTTCCTTCAACAAGTGTGCCTTCCTTAAGTCATCCAATTACCCAAATAGGGTGCAAATTTCAGACCTCACTAATGAGTGAGTGAGTTGTTGTGTTAAAATGAGGCTAAAACTCCTCAATATATAGTGTATCAATGACCTAATTTACTTTTAGGTCATAAAAAGGCTGACAAGGCCATAATACAAAAATAATATTGTTCTTACATTAAATTGTCAAACTAAATCCTAAATCAAACTGAAAAGGAAATAAAATCCCCCTCAAAAGAGATGTCAGCCCCTTCTCAGGAAAATGGGGCATCCTAGAGCAAAACGTTGGCCTTTATTGGGTCTCTCCAACTTGCCACATGTGACAATGTTTCCTAATCTACCTCCCAAGGTGTCCATGAAGCTAGGTGATGTCATGGTCAAGATGGTGACATCCTAGGCCTTTCAAGGCTAGTGTTCCACTAAAAAGGGTCATTCCCCCTAGGTCTAGTCCTGCCAAAGTGCCCCTGATGGGACATCCTCTTCCTCTTAGGTGAAAAACTTATAACCATACTTTGCCCTGTCTCTGCCCCATGATGGGGTCTTAGCATCCATCTAATGGGCTCTTCAACACCATGGAGGTCCGAACTGATCATCTCCCCATGTGTACCGGTCTAAATGGTACATGTCCGTCGGGTATGGTCCTGCACATCAAAAGATATGCCCTCCATGGGATCATTAGTCACAGGGATCATAGAAATGTCAATCACATTTCATCATTAATATTATCAAACATATGCATGAAATCCCCAATACATCTACCAATAGCTCAAAGACATTACACAAGCCTACAATACAAGTTTGGGGGAAAAGACAAGGTGTCCTATTGGGCTAGTGTCCACAAAAAAAGGAAAGTTCCCAGAGAGAAACCATCCAATCCATGTAAGTGGATGATGTGGTCAGGGGAAGTCCAAGCATGTGGGTGCAGTAAGGGCCAAGGATGCAATGTGTTACCTGTGGGTGCCTTTGTAGAAGGTGAGTTGTCACCTTGTCATGAATTGCATTTTTTTAAATACCCATTTTGCCTTTGTTTTCTTTTTGTTCAAGAGCTAACAGGGGACACTTTGCTTGTGGCATGGTGACTGGTGGCAAGCGTTACAGGCAAAGAATACTTTGTAGAAATGAGAAGCTGTTTCGTGGTGGAGACCCCTACATAAGCCATGCAACCCAAAGTCATTGCCTAGTAGTGGCAGATGAGTGTTAATTTCTGCCTTCTGGGTACCCATGGACCCTAATAGGTTGGCCTGATGAGACTATCCTCTGACTAGGTTCTGACTCTTTTATTTATTTTCTTTTGTTCAAGAATAACCTTGGGGGACACATTTATTTTCCTTTTGTTCAAGAGATAACCAGGGGACACTACCTTGGCATGGTGACCAGAGCTGACAGTGTTACCCACAAGTACTTTTGCCGAAATGAGAAGGTTGGCTCATGATGAGACCCCCTTTCCCTTGGCCATGCAACCAAGAGTCACTGCCCTGGCGTGGTAACCAGATGATGTAAATGTCATACTGCTAGGTACCCATGAACCTAATAGGATGGCTCGTAATGAGACCCCCCATCCTCTAACTAGGTCTTGTTTTATTATTGACTGGATCCCTCTTGTTTCTTGTTGAGAATCTTTTTATTTCTTTCTCGGGGATCCCTGAGTGAAGCATCTCAAGGTTTATTATTAGGATTTTATCTTTTACCATCTTGCTTTTACCTTCTGTGCCTTTAGCCCCTTCTTCCCATGAGGTAAGGTGAAATCCTCAAAAGGGTCAGCCCAATGCCCGGACAAGGGGAAAGGGATAGATGAGCAGGAAGCAAGATGTAAAAGTGGTATTATGAGGGGAGTGGATGATGGCTTTTCAGAAACCCCCCCAGTGGCAAACCAAAAACTACAGACACAGGCTTGCTAGGGCATCTTGTCAATCCCCCCAACATGGTCAAGTGGGAAAATGTAATATCCAAGCAGTTGTTAGAGATAAAAGGAATTAGATGCATATATTTAAAGGTTTTAATGATCAAAAGTGACACATACCGTGATACCTGGACCAATTACCTCATGGAGCAAGAACCTCTTCTGATATAGGACCAGGCTGATGGTGATGGATGTTGTTGCTTCTAGCGGGATGGAGATGATAGAAGAAGGAAAGGTGGGCCCTCCAGGGCCATTCTCAGGTCAATACTGCTCTCGGTACTCCATGTCTAGGACCTGTGGGCCTCGAGACATGATCTCCTAGTGATCCCTAAAAAGTGGGGATAACATCTCTCTCCAACTCAAGGACATGTGATCACCATAGAGTGCATGAGAACCTTAGCATCTGTGGCATAACCTATAGACGTACTCAATCTCTATAGAAGTATCAGTAACAAAATTGGGGTGGTAATGCCACCCCAACATACATATAGATATATATAGACTGAAAGAAAGCAATCAATAGATGCAAGTAAAAACAAACTAACATGCAATGAAAATGGTATAATACATGAATGAAAGAATGCTTACCTACACTTACCTGTGACGTCAGGTCACCCCACCCTGGTGGGGCTTGAGGAGGCGCTCGTTGACCGACACTGTGCGTCTTTGTCCCTTCAATGCAGACAGGTAATAAGAGTCATTAACCGACTTTCTTCCAACCTTGAAAGGGCCTATCCAAACATGAGTGTTCCCTTTGATATTAGTAGGCTCCCCTTTATTGGCATCCCACATCCATACTACGTCCCCCTCCTTGTACTCTCTGCTTTTGAAATTGGTCGTTACTTGAACAACCCTAGTGTATTGTGTAGAGGGAGGTGGGTGGGTTTCTGCTATAAGGATTTCTTGTTGTGAAGGATGAATCTGTACATCATCTTCTTCCTTCTTTAGTATCTTCGCAATCTCAGTTTTCTGGCTTTTGAACTCGTCTAGGAGTTGTTGGTATTCCTCTTTCTTGATCCATTTAATCTGATTAAAATCTTCCTATGTTGCAAAAGGAGTATCTTTTGGAGAATATTTATGAGGAATTTGTGTGGTCTTGTCACGTGCTTTGTCATCTTTGATGGAATCACTAGGCTCTTGCACATTATTTGTAGTCATGGGTACATTCTGAAGATGACCAATAGCTTCATCTTTCATGGGTCCATCTGATCCTTGGAAAAAGTTGTCAAATCATTTTTTTAATGATAGCACCTTGATTACTTCTCTCAAAGGGATGGTTACATGCATCTTGGATAATGTCCATTCAAAGTCAAAGTTCAGGTTAACCCTTTCATTCTTGGATGTTTTAGGAAATATTACATCCAAAGGCAGGTTTTTTGTTTGGTCAGTGGTAGGTTGGTCCAGCTTCTTTCTTCGATACACCATGGACTCTTGTTTCTTTAGATTTTCTTTTTATTCCTGGTCTAGGTTGTTTATTACCATCATTTTGGCTGACCTGGATGCCTCTTTCATGGCCTCTTGATGCTCTTCAATGGTGACATTTATTTGAGGGCATTCTATGATGTGGCCTATGTTGTTCACTTGTCAATGGCCACCATTACTGTAAGGACATTCATGTTTCCAATGTTATTCACTGCATTGAAAACACCAAGGGTTTTCATCCATGTTTAAGGTGTCTGGAAATTTTATGTCCTTGAAAATATCTTTGTTCCACTCAATGATATTACTCACTCTCTGTATTGGGTAGCCATCTTCATTCGAATCTTCAGAGATATCAGAGGTATCGTCAGGATAATCACCCCAATCTGTGTCTTTTTCTGTCAAAGGAAAGGTGGGGCAATCTTGAAACAAGTATGGATCCACTAAATCATAGTCACTAGGTCCAAGATCATTTGTTAATAAGGAAGAGGGTACTTTCTCATCTTTCTCAAAATGACCGGTTTGTAATAGTGGGGGAGTCCTCTCAAAAGATAATTGGTCATCCGGGTCTTGCTCTTTTAGAAAATGAATGATTTCATGAATTCTTTTAACCCTTTGCAAGATACAGGAAATTCTAGTGTCTAAGTTGGTTCCATTATGCACTCGGGGGTCTTTAGATCTGGTTTCCAGCTCCCTATTGGTTTGGTCAAAATCCTCAAATATGGGTTCACTCATATCTTGATTTTCTAACATTGGTATGTTCAAGACAAACAAGAAATCTTCAAAATTTGGTTTCTTATGAGTGGCCACACCCAAACCCTTGGATGGTTCATGTCGTCTTGAAAAGTTTAAGACATCATTGATGTCTGAGAAAGTTGTGCTCCATTTCCTTTTGGGAGGCATGAGTTTTACCTCAAGGATTTCTGGGAGCTTGGGTTCAATTTCTTTGATATCCTCATTACTAGACTCCCAAGGGTCATTATTGCGTGAGAGATTGACTTGATGGGTGTAGTCTTCGAATTCAAGGTTCCTCTCAATCTGGTAAGCGAAATCTTATGCTTCCTCTAGAGTCAAGGGTGACCGATCTTTGAGAGTAAACTACAAAACTCCTTCCAACGAGTTCAAGTAGTGTTGGAGGATAGATTCTTCTGAGAAAATAGGTCGGATATTTTTTAGGAGAAGGTTGAACCTATCATTGAAATCCCTAATTCCCTCACTAGAAGCCTTGCAAACATTAGTATATTGAGAGTAAAGGGAATCCATGCTTTCTTTTTCACACCAATCTTTCTTAAAGGCTTGTTCAAGATCTTCAGGGGTTTTGATGCTTCCTTTCGAGAGTTTGTTAATCCATCTTCTGGCACTTTCGGTGAGTGAGCTCACAGAGAGCCTTAAAAATACATTGGGGTGTTCTTGTCTGGATTGGTGAAATTGGAAAGCATCATAGAACTTGGTCCAATGAGAGTTGCCATAGGATACATCTTCTCCTGAGAATCTAGGTAGCCAGGAGTCAGCCTTACTGGGTAGATCGTGTAGTCCTCCTGGGGTGTTGGCTAAGTCCAAAGGGACAAAAAGTTCTTTGTGAGACCAATTTGGAGAGCTTATGGGGACAACAGGATTCGTAGAGGCCATAATAGTAGATGAAGGTATATACTAATGCCCACTACGGGTTGTCATTAGTTGTTTGTGGAGTCGCCAGACGATTTCCTTGAAATCATCAAAGAAGTAAGGGAATCACCCTTTAGTGGAGTCGTCGGGTAAGCTTGTAAGATAAGGCTTCTAGAGGCAAGGCTTACCTAAAAGTGTCATCTGGGGAAGGTTTGACTCAGTGTTCCCTGGTAACGGTGCCAAAATGTTATCGCATAGTTTGTAGCTTAGGATAAAGACTAAGAGACAGAAGGCCAAACTGGCGTAACAAGAACCTATCCCACCCAATGTCACCACGATGGGGAGGTTCTTTCTATTTAGGGAGGTTAGGCCCAGGGGAGACGTCCCCAGTGACCTAGGGTTTTGAAGAGGCTAAAGGATAACATGAGTAAGATAAGTTTCCCCTTCATAGATCACCACCAAAAGATAGTCTCGGCTAAACACCCAATAATAAAGTATAACCAAAGAAAGAAAATCACCTGCTCGAGACAAGACAACAAGGAAACTGATATGTGCAATCTTGGTTAGTACTTCATATAAATGAGTGATAATCTGATATTCAATATAAGCAATTTCAAAAGTAAATGTTGACGAAGTCAATGTTTACAAACTAGCAATAGCAATAATGTCACTTCACCAATAAATACTACAACGATATAGCATTCAATGTAACAAGTCACTTCTTAACTCAATAAATGCCTTTAACTACCATTCAATTGCTCATAAAGTGAAACGTTGCTTCATCAAGATGAGATAACCAAGGGTGATGTCAACATTAGGGTTAGTAGGGTTAGCTAGAGCTAGGTTTAGTGTAGTTAGGGTTTCAAATTCAAGTTTTGAGAATTTGTTTGTGACCGATCTCACTTCAGCGCAAGAGGTCTCAGGGATCAGTGCCTTAAAGGGTAAAATGGAGTCAGCTAAGTGAAGGACGCAGAAGTTGAAGGAAGTAAGGGGTAAAACGGCTATCTCAAATGATCAAAGCAGGAGGGTTTAAGAGGGAGAGTGTTGCTAATGCAAGGCTCTTTTCATCAAACCCTAAAATAAAACGGCCCTAGGTGTAGATGAACTAGGCCTCGGACGTCCTCTTTCTCTTGAGACAAAAGGGTACGGCTAACATAAAGGAAGAAGGAAAGAAGAGTGTAGCTATGGCTAGGCTCTCTCTTTCTTCTTCAATGGCTTAAGGCTTCTCTATCAGGGGACATGAGACAACGACCTGCTTGTGTGTTTGTCCCCTAGGGTTTTGAATCAGCAATATTTATAAATAGATGCAAGAAACTAAACTACAACCATTCAATCAAGAAGTTTTGCAGAAAAAAACACTTACATATCACCATGAAATAGCATGCAAACCCTAGTTGTAAACCTTCTTTCAAGAGAAACACCATAGAATGCCAAAAATATCTTCCTTCAACAAGTGCGCCTTCCTTAAGTCATCTAATTACCCAAATAGGGAACAAATTCTAGACCTCACTAATGAGTGAGTGAGTTGTTGTGTTAAAATGAGGCTAAACCTCCTCAATATATAGTGTATCAATGACCTAAATTACTTTTAGGTCATAAAAAGGCCGACAAGGCCATAATACCAAAATAATATTGTTCTTACATTAAATTGTCAAACTAAATCCTAAGTCAAGCTAAAAAGGAAATAAAATCCCCCTCAAAGGAAACGTCAACCCCTTCTGAGGCAAATGGGGCATCCTGTAGCAAAACGTTAGCCCTTATTGGGCCTCTCCAACCTGCCACACGTGCCAATGTTGCCTAATCTACCTCCCAAGGTGTCCATGAATTTGGGTGATGTCATGGTCAAGATGGTGACGTCCTAGGCCTTTCAAGGCTAGCGTTCCACTGAAAAGGGGTCATTCCCCCTAGGTCTAGTCCTACCAAAGTGCCCCTGATGGGACATCCTATTCCTCTCAGGTGAAAAAATTTTGACCATCTTCGCCCTGTGTCTGCCCCCTGATGGGGCTCAACATCCATCTGGGGGGCTCTTCAGCCCCATGGAGGTACGAACTGATCATCTCCCCATGTGTACCGGTCCAAATGGAACCTGTCTGTTGGGTATGGTCCTGCACATCAAAAGCTATGCCATCCATGGGCTCATCAGTCATAAGGATCATAGCAATGTCAATCACATTTCATCATTAATATTATCAAACATATGCATGAAATCCCTAATACATCTTCCAATAGCTCAAATACATTACACAAGCCTGAAATACAAGTCTGGGGAAAAAGACAAGGTGTCCTATTGGGCTAGTGTCTACAGAAAAAGGAAAGTTCCCTGAGAGAAATCATCCAAGCCATGTAATTGGATGATGTGGTCAGGGGAAGTCCAAGCATGTGGGTGCAATAAGGGCCAAGGATGCAATGTGTTACCTGTGGGTTCCTTTGTAGAAGGTGAGTTGTTCTTGTCATGGATGCATTTTTTCCATGCCCATTTTTGCCTTTGTTTTTCTTTTTGTTCAAGATCTAACCAGAGGACACTGCCTTGGCATGTTGACCAGAGCTGACAGCGTTACCCACAAGTACTTTTGCGAAAATGAGAAGGTTGTCTCGTGATGAGACCCTCTTTCCCTTGGCCATGCAACCAAGAGTCACTGCTCTGGCATGGTAACCAGATGATGACAATGTCATACTGCTAGGTACCCATGGACCTA
>SNQJ01S0057648.1:73693-84103 GCA_010110895.2 Picea sitchensis | reverse complement strand
GAAGAGTTGTTCAGCATGGCTTTGGCAATGAAGGGCAATGAGTTGGCCTGATGCCAGGTAAGCATGTGTGGTGCAATTTAGGGTTATAACACCAAGAGTCACTGCCCTGGCGTGGTAACCAGATGATGGCAATGTCATACTGCTAGGTACCCATGAACCTAATAGGATGGCTCGTAATGAGACCCCCCATCCTCTGACTAGGTCTTGTTTTATTATTTACCGGGTCCCTCTTGTTTCTTGTTGAGAAGCTTTTTATTTCTTTCTCAGGGATCCCTGGGTGAAGCATCTTGAGGTTTATGCTTAGGATTTTATCTTTTACTAGCTTGCTTTTACCTTCTGGGCCTTTACCCCTTCTTCCCACGAGGTAAGGTGCAATCCTCAAAAGGTTCAACCAATGCCTGGACAAGGGGAAAGGGATAGATGAGAGGGAAGCAATATGTAAAAGTGGTATTATGAGGGGAGCGAACGATGGCTTTTCAAAAACACCCCCAGTGGCAAACCAAAACCTACAGATACAGGATTGATAGGGCATCCTTTCAATCCCCCCAAACATGGTCAAGTGGGCAAATGTAAGATCCAAGCAGTTGTTAGAGATAAAAGGAATTAGATGCATACATTTAAAGGTTTTAATGATCAAAAGTGACACATACCATGATACTTGGAATAATTACCTCATGGAGCAAGAACCTCTTCTAATACAGGACCAGGTCGATGGTGATGGATGTTGCTACTGCTGGCAGGATGGAGATGATAGAAGAAGTAAAGGTGGGCCCTCCAGGGCCATGCTCAGGTCAATCCTTTTCTCGGTACTCCATGTCTAGGACCTATGGGCCTCGAGACATGATCTCCTAGTTATCCCTAAAAATTGGGGATAACAAATACAAAAGCAAATAAAACAATAATACTTGATACCCGAAGAATGTTGTGGAATGCAATGGATGATATGAAGAACTGTTGTGGATATGTCATCTCGTATGGCAACTGTTGCAAGTATAGAAAGTTCGCCCTGGTGGCTATACCTCTCGAAAATGCCTAGAAACTATCCCAAAAAATGCACCCTTCTCTGCCTCACAGTCCTGGCAACTATCCGGCCCCTCTGCTGGTGTGTCTGGACCCCAAATGGATCCCCTTGCAAGAATGTGCCCCTCCCTCTCTAGAAAAATGCGCCCTAGTGATTCCACCATCGGAATCGGCTGAGAAGTATCTGAAAATGATCGCCCGAACCTACTGGGAAATGGGTTGGAAGGGTTTCCCTGAATCTGATATGATGCTCGCTTGGGAACCCCGAATGTGTCCGCCAAAAGTGTCGCACTTCCAAGTCTAGAAAATGCACCCCAGATGATTCCTCCATTGGATTCTAACGAGGAACTAGGCAAAAGATGTGCCTTGACTTCCTCTCAACTAGGTCAGAGGGGAATCTCTGAACTCTCCCTGGATGGGACAAGTCGATCCACTTAACCTCCTCAAAAGTTGTGCCCTCACCCTGGATAAGTGTGCCCTTACTACTGGACACTGTGTAACCACTGATGAAGAATGATGGAAGACTTGTGTGATCTTCCCGGTGACTAGGGTGTGTCTCTCAACACCGAAATTATCCAACTGGTGTCTTCCTGCTGGAATCCACTGAACTATCTCTCTTGAGATGTGCCTCTCCTCAATGACAAGTCATAATATGCATAATGATTAATTAGGTCACTGATCCTTCTCGTATAGCTTTACTAAACCCTAATTCACTGCTGAAATCCTAATTCATTACTAAAACCCTAATTCACTATTGACTTCTAATTTTAGCTCGTTTGTTTTATTTTTAGCTCATAATGACTTAAAAGCGCTTTTAACCACTTTTAGCTCAATGTCACTTTCCAAAGATAACACCTTTGACTGGAGTGACCTCTAGTAACCCTGTTTACCCCTTTTCTGGCCCTGGCTATAGTCTAACGGGGCGGTTTAGACTATTAAGCCTCCCCTCTGGAGCTTAATAGTCTAAACCATTGTCGCAACCCAAGCATTTCCAAGTCAACTCCAAGACTCCATGAAAACATCCCAATGTTATCTAGGGATCAAATCCCTCCTCCAAAATTTCAAAAGGTCCTCCTCCAATGTAGGGTGTTCTTCAAGCAAGAAACCTCTCCATGTGGCTAGCATGTAGAATGTCACCAAGTCGTTTGAAAATCTCCAATGCCCCAAGGAAGAATGTCAATCAAACACCCACATGAGGTCTAGCAACCAATGAGTAAGCCACCTACAATGTGTAAGTCCATCATGGATCAATCAAGGGCTAATCACACACCATGTGCCCCACATCTCATGAACACCCCCAAAGATAGTGTAAACACTTTCAGAGTAACCCCAAAAGCTAACACACTCTCTTTACGAGGGAAGTGTTTCCACCACCACTAGTCAGCTCCCTCTACCACTCCATCAAACCTACCATTTACAAATATGTACTTGCTACAGTCTTGAAATCAACCACTTCCTTCTGAAAAGGAATTATCACCCATCCATCACACAACTCCACCAAGGCATCATACCAAACCTCCTCAAAACAACTCGTAGGTTCACAAGTGAAGAAGCCAATGCAACTTGGCTAGCATATCTCCTAGGAGGAATACTTGTTGTCACTGAAGATCTAGGAACTCCTAACTATTCATGTGCCTCTTATCATGTCCAGGTAAGGCATATTGGATTTTCACATGCTGGAGTAGAAGGTGAGGGCATATCCATCCATAATCTCACCTTTTGCACCCTTGAATCTATCTCATCTCGAGTCTTTGAACTAGTCTTTGGAACAACATCTTCTTTCCAATGTTGTATATCTCATCTCAGGGAAAGTATCGGCGAGGGTCTGGAATGTAACTTCTCGATGACAACGGTGGAAAATATCGGAATATCTTGAAAAATGTCGTAAGAAAGGGGTCTAACTCGGAATATCTCGAAATATTTCAAATATATCGGACAAGTGTTTAACTCAGAATTTATCAGAATATCGACAATATATCAGGGAGATATACAACACAACTACTTTCTTCTCAATCTCTGAGGGAGAATCCTTTGAACTAGAAGATCTCACATCCTAATCAAACTTCACATCTCTTCTCACAATAGTCTTTCGTTGTTCTAGAATGTAGGTCTTGTACGTTGTAGAAGTATCATTATATCCAATAACACAAGATGTTATCACAACATCTCAAATCTCCAGAGAATTCTAACCACCTATGTATATTAAGGAACATAACTCTAGATCATAAGCCATATTCCAAACTCTATCATCCCTCAACTCAACGTCACATGTCAAGATCCTTAGACAGTGTTATCACAAAATCTAGCACTTGTGCAAAGCCTTCACAAGGTGCTTGACTAGTTTAACGTATATGGAAGTATTTTCCACTGTCACCTAAGCAAGTACTTCCCTCATTTTAGTGAAGGATAGAGATCCAACACAAGGGAGGCTTCCCGAGTAACCTCAAAAGATCCTACAACAAGGCTAAACAAGTCTACGACGCCTTATCTTGGTTACTTCACTAGCTAGGTCAAGGTTCAAGGAAAGGTCAAGGTGAATTAGAAAAAGAAAATTAAATGTGTGTGTGTGAAGGGGTGTTCTAAGGAAATCTAAAGTCTCTTACGCAGTTCTAAATCCAAAAACACACTATGGACAATGACAATTATCAAGTTGAAAGAATAAAATAAATTCTCCAAAACACTAGCTATCAAAAGAAAAGAAAAGGCTGTAATAAAACTTGAGTAAAAGATGATATACTTTAGCATATAACAAGTTTATAACAACAGAAAGTAAACAGTCCTAAAATTAGTAAGGATGCAATGAAATATATTCCAAATTTAAAATAAAAAACTAACAAACCATTAGCTAATGATTGTTGAAATTAAATAGCATGAAACTATGTTAAGTAGATGCAAGATGTTAAACCCTAATGGCTGAAGATGAAATTAATGCAGCAATAAATGATGTTAGAGATAATTCTAAACAACAGATGTAAGGCGTTAGGCTAGGGATGATGGTAAATTAATATGCAATGAAAAATTCCTAAATCTAATTATTACACGTCAAAATTACTCACTTTGATAATGTCTCATTGTCGCAAGTGTCACAAAAATCATATCTTCATCTCGCATGTGTCGCATCGCGGACGACATCATAAGTACACTTGGGATATCCTCTAAGACTTGTTAGAAAAGGAAAATATATCATTTGGAAAAGTTTACAAGATTTTAGCTTGAGGAATAATCATCCTAAAAGTATTTTTGGAGATCAACGCTCCCCCACCCACTTGCAAGGAGAGTTAACACTCCTTGTCCTCTTAGCAAGGAGCACTGCAATGCTCTATGGCCATCTTTGAGGGAGCGTCGATCTGTTGAGAGAATTTTGGGAAAGAATCCCCCTTATCTCTAAGGACAACCAAGAAGCATCCGAGTCAGTTTAGCTCGAATCCAAGTTAAAGGCTGGATCTAAGGGAAATCCCACAACTGATGGAGTAATATCCTCAACCTATCCCAAGAATATCTAAGGTGGTTGAGGCTCTCAAAGCCTATATAAGGAGGCATTCTCATGGTGAAAGAAGGATAATAATCAGTGAAAAGTATTGTCATTCTGATTGTGGATCTTTTGAGCAAGGGGTTGGACAAGGAGGACTTGGTGAGGCTGTTGCATCTGCATCTACAGTTTGTAAGCACCTTGTTTTGTTCTCATTAATATATATGCTTGGCCTGTTTCCTTCAATGGGCTTGTCTCTTCTTGATGAATCTAGTTTTAAACTAATATTGGTAGAATAGGAAGTATGTTTTGTCTTTGTTTTCTATTGAATTGCAAAACTCATTAAAAGGCTTGAAGATCAAGATCAACCTAGACTGAGCGAGGACAAACTCCAGAAAACGTTACTCATGCTTTCTTCCTCTTTTCCTTTAACTAGTTTAGCTACATTTAAAGGAATGTCATTGTCAATGTTATCATCTTTTTGTCTTGGTCATAGGGGTCTAAGATCCAAGAGGACATTCACCTGTCCGCAGGGGAATTTTCCTACAACAGAAATTGGCGGCTCCATTGGGGATCAAAGCTTTCAGTTTTGGTTTCTTTCCTTGGTATTGTCTTATTCTTTGCCTGTATTCAGATCATATTCACTGTGTTTTTTCTCTTTTACATGTGTTGTTAGTCCTGAAGTTATATTAAACAGGTTGATGATCAAGCCTTCCTAAGTTTTTGTTTTTTGGGTTGATAATTTTTCATTCTCAGAAAACAATTCCCCTCTTCCCTTACATCCATACCGTTGATTTCATTATCAATGCTCACCTGCAGTTCTCTAGGGAGCGTTGTAGCACTATGGTGCTTATATAACCAGAGCACCAATTTTTCCTTCTGTTGAAAAGTTGTTGGATGTCTCTGTTGGGTGTAATTTTTTGGTTTTTCCTTCTGCTCAGGACTTTTTCTATCAGTGTGTGTCTTCCATAAAACTTGCAACCTTTTATTTCTAAGAGTTTTGGTTCTTTGTTTGGGTTTTTAATATTTTTCCTTGTTTTGGAATCACTCTTCCTCTTTGAGATCTTGAGTTGGTTTTTGATACTTTCTCGTTCATCTGATTGTTTGAAAGTTGTCACAAGGAAGTCCAGAGATCTTTGCATTGTTCCATTTGGTCTTTGATTTATATCTTTCCAAGCAATTTTTCTTGTTTGAGTTTTGGTTTTTGTTTTGAAAAGTTTGAATTTGTTTTGCTTCTTGTTTGATCATTGTGAGAGTGTTCTTTTTGTTTATATGATACTTGCTTCCAATTGTCTAAAACTACAAATAGTGAAATCTAGTTTGCATAAGAAGCTTCTAATCAAATCAATTAAAGTTCATATTTAAACAAAGAGATATCTTTTCATGATTGGATTTTGGATATTAGAATCATTTTCTGAATAGTTTAGCATTGAATTGGATTCTTGTTGAAAGAAATTGCATGAAATCTTTGTATTTGTGTGTTTGATAGTGAAAAAAAAAAATCTTCTCCTTCCCATAAATAGAAGTTCATTGAAAGAAACAATTGCTTATCAGTTTACTTATGTTTTTTTTGGAATCGAGTCATAATATCATCAGTTTCACTCTCATGCACCTCTGAGTAAATAACAACCACAAAAATCAACGCTAATTAAAATTGATCTAGAAACTTTTTCTTTTTAGATTATTCCACAAACATTAGACTAGGATTAGCGCTTTGGATTAGGCTATGAGTACAACTCTCCAAAGCATTCAAAACAAACATTATCATCTTGCGATAGGGAGAGAAAATCCAATTTTCGTATAATCATATCTGGGATCCCCCTCTCACACAGCGGTTACGCAAGAGGTCACGTTCGGGAGAGACAGAGAGATTATCCCTCCACGGTTTAACCGTTCATAGTAGTAAGATCGTATATCGGGGGTTCTTCTTGAGGTCCAACTGTCTTCATTTGGTCTCGGTGCTTTGTGAATTCCGAATCCATTCGGGGTCCTCTGGAGTTCTACCGATCCACTTGTCCTCAGTTCTCTCAAAATATTTCAGACTTCTTGTCCTACCCATACATTCGGACTGGACTGTCGACTGTACCCGCCCAGGGGTTGACTGGGAGTTGGTGTCTTTAGTAGCCATAATCTTTAGGGTCTTTTCACAAGGTGACAGTGAAGGGAAGTCTTCTCTTTACCTGGAATAGACGGTGGTCAAACTCACTCAAGCTCCTTGGAGGGTAAATCCATGATTACTGTGTGGAAGCTTGCACCAATGCATAAGTCTGTTAAGTAGGTCACCATCGTAATTGTTCCACCTGCTCATATCCTAGCCCCTTCTTGATTTCATCACACGATGTTGGATTTCATCACCAACTAGTATGGTCATTGAGAGAAGGTTTGTTTGCTTGTTGGTTCTTCTAGATTTTTTTAGCGTGTGTTGTTGTTTTGATATTTTTTCAAGATTGAGCCTATAGATAATAAAGGTCTTCGATGATCACGTAGGATGCAAGGGCTGCCTCCAGAAGGCTACGAACCCTGACCTCCTAATTCACTAGAAGACATCTACCATGAAGAGGTAGAAAATCGCTCTGACGCTGGGAGTGCTACTACTCCTTTGTTAGAAAATTTGGAAAGAGCCTTGGTTACGGTTGAGGATCCCACTCCTCATACTACACCTATGTCAGAATCTCCTATTGAACCACTCTTGGTTCGATTAGACTCATTTGGTAATATTATAGAAGAAGAAGTCCCTTGTTTTCCATTGAGACCAATTACCGAGACATATATGGGATCCACAGAACCAATTTTTAGTGATGATTTTAGGACCCCCATTCGTCCTACTGACGAAGTATATCCACATCAAACACCTACTCGTTTTGTATGGAGAACTCCACCGAGACATGATATTTATGAGCATTTTGACTATATTTGACAACCTCTTAATCCTTACGACCCTCTTGTCGTTGAGGCAGGACCATCCGGTTAGACTATTGATCGTCCCATCGAACAGGTCATTGATCATGTTTTTACGTCAATACAAGTCCACCTCAATGCTAGAGTTGTCACTTCTCATCATACACAAGGCACTTCAACCGCTACTCCCACCATTACACCTTTTCACACTACAACTCCTCATGTTCCACAAGATCCTGTTGGAACACCATTATAGCAGAGAATGTAGACCTTTTCCAGACATACACAACCACCTGCGGGACATATCCCGACTGGGGGGAAACTGTCATCTAATGGACCTATCTCTCACGGGGAACAACCATCCTTTAGTGGGCCTACCCCTATTGGGGGACAACCACCTTTTCACGTTCCTTCCGGAGGACAACCTCCCTTTACTGGTCAAACCACAATTGTAAATCAACCTATGGCAGGGGGCCAACCTTCTTTTATTGGATACCCTACACAGTCCTAGGGAGTACCTTCAGGAGGTATGTTTAATCAACCCTACCATGGGGGGAAATCATACCATAACCCACAAGGAGGAGTATCACATCCTATTCCTTCCAGACTATCTTTTGGACAACCTTATCCGGGTGTCTAAAATCCCACCTGGGGTCCTCAGGGGCAACAACCTTATCCTCCCCAAGGGTCTAATGTTTATCCTCCCCAAGGAGACAATGTTTACACTCATCAAGGAAAAAAAATTTACCCTCCTCAAGGGCCAACTGGTTATCCCCCACAACTGAATCAACTGACTTATACTCCTCAGAATCCACCGGGTTTCGCCCCACTCATGAATGTTCCTCAACAACCATCGAATCCTGTCTATACCAGTCAACAACAACCTTATATGGGAGGCACTACTGGATACAATTATCCACCTCAACCAGTTTATGGCCCCACTGGTGTCCCTATGCCACACCAATATCACCCTCAAGTTAACTGACAATTACCCTTCCTTTCCACTCTAGATCTACCAGACTTGTCTCGGTTGACAAATGATCCCATTTTGCATTTTCCTTTTTGGCCAGTAATTTCTGCTAAATTACCTTCTGACATCCCCAAATTTGATGGTAAACCTAGAGAAGACCCAAACACCCATGTGATGACATTCCATTTATGGTGTTCATCAAACTCATTGATGGATGATTCTATACGTTTACGTCTCTTTCGGCGCACACTCATAGGCTCTGCAGCCAAATGGTACATTGAACTTCAACGTGGTTCCTTTCAAGATTTCAACTCCCTCACTATGGATTTTCTCACATATTTTCAATTACCCATCCATTACGAGACGGGTACCGAACTTTTAACCTCCCTTCCTCAAAAAAACTCCGTGAATATCTCTGATCACATTCATGAGTGGAGACGACGACGAAGGTTGATTAAAGCGACCATTCCTGACCAGCTATTGGCAGAGTGGTTTACTAAATCTCTTTTACCCCCGATTGCTTGTGACGTCGACATGGGTCGTGTAGTCACTAAGGAGGAATCCATTGCTCGAGCACAGTACTTAGATTTGGTTTACTCCCAATATGGTACTTTGTATGAGTTGATACCAAATGCTACTCATACTCCTACTGATACATCCAAACCTTCTTCCACGGCACATGCAGATGGAGTTATCGGTACCGTCAAAACCCAATCCACATCACAGTCGACCAGAACAGTAAATCGCTATGTTTCAGCACCCGTTACCAGTTCAATTTCACTTTCCTCTACCTCCCTCCCGACTTAAATCTTTGAGGTGAATGCAGTTCAATATGCCTCTTCACAACAATCCAAGGTTAAGAAGAAAATAAAAAATAAACAAAATAATAATAATAATGAACATCCCAAGACACAAACTCCACCACCTTCTATTGAAAAGCAACTAGAGCGAAAACCAAAATTCCCATGTCTTATTTGTGGTGAAGATCATTTCACCCGAGACTATCCACATCGTGACGAAGTTGTAAAACTTTTCAAAGGGAATTGATATGGGCCTTGGCCAAATATAAATGCGGGAGCTTACATAACAACATTATGATTCTCGGTTTGGATTTTATGCCCTCGGACCAAATTGACCACATGTCCTTGAATGGTTTGAGGAGACGAGCTGTAAATATCGATAAAACTCAAACCAGGACTCAGATGCACGAACCGTCAGTTGCATTGGATCTGGAGAACCAAGTTTCAGCTACTGGGGCTCCTACGCTATCATTCCATTGATCGAAAAACAATTTGTTGGAGTATCTCCAACACTAGAATTTTGGTCAATGAGGCATAGTGCAATTTTTGAAGAGGAGGTTGATTTTAAAGAACACTATGTCGGGTCTTTTTGGTTAGTGTAGTCACGTGGGCCTTGGTCAAATATACTTGTGGGAGCTTACGAAAGTCTGTTATGCTACTCAGTTTGGATTTTATGCTCTTGGACCAAATTAACCACATGTCCCTAAATGGCTTGAGGAGGTTAGTTGCAACTCGCAATAAAACTCAAACTGTGACTCAGATGCACGAACCTTCAGTTGTATTGGATTAAGAGCACTGATTTTCAGCTAGTGGGGCCCCTACGTTATCATTCCGTCAGATGAAAAAACATTTGTTGGAGTATCTTCGGCACTAGGGTTTTGGTCAATGAGGCATAGTGTAGTTTATGAAGATGAGCTAGATTTTCAAGAACACTTTGTCGAGTGTTTTCTTATAATGTAGTCGCATGGGCCTTGGCCAAATATACATGCGGGATATTGCAAAACAAAATTATGCTACTCGGTTTGGATTTGATGCCCTCGAGCCAAATTGGCCACGTGTCTTTGAATGGCTTGAGAAGGCGAGTTGCAACTATCGATAAAACTCAAACCGAAACTTGGATGCATGAACCGTTAGTTGCATTGGATCTGGAGCACCAGGTTTCAACTATTAGGGCTCCTACGCTATCATTCCATCGACCGAAAAACAATTTGTTGGAGTATCTCCAACACTAGGATTTTGGTCAATGAGGCATA
>SNQJ01S0057648.1:24589-65144 GCA_010110895.2 Picea sitchensis | reverse complement strand
TGTTGCTAGGTTTGAATTTTATGTCCTTGGACCAAATTGGCCACATGTCCTTGAATGGCTTGAGGAGGCGAGTTGCAACTATCGATAAAACTCAAACCGGGACTCGGATGCATGAATCGTCAGTTGCATTGGATTTGGAGCACCAAGTTTCAGCTATTGGGGCTCCTATGCTCTCATTCCATCGACCGAAAAACAATTTGTTGGAGTATCTCCAACACTAAGTTTTTGGTCAATGAGGCATAGTCCAATTTCTGAAGAGGAGGTCGATTTTAAATAACACTGTGTTGAATCTTTTTGGATAGTGTAGTCACGTGGGCCTTGACCAAATAGACTTGTGGGAGCTTACGAAAGTCTGTTATGCTACTCGGTTTGGATTTTATGCTACTGGACCAAATTGACCACATGTCCCTAAATGGATTGAGGAGGCGAGTTGCAACTCATGATAAAACTCAAATCGGGACTCAGATGCACGAACTGTCAGTTGCATTGTATTAAGAGCACCGAGTTTCAGCTAGTTGGGCCCCTACGCTATCATTTCATCCACCGAAAAACCATTTGTTGGAGTATCTCCGGCACTAGGGTTTTGGTCAATGAGGCATAGTGCAATTTCAGAAGATGAGCTCGATTTTCAAAAAGACTCCGTGGAGCATTTTTTTCTAGTTTAGTCGCATGGTGTTTTTCCAAACATACATGCGGGAGCTTATGGAAAAACATTATGCTACTCGGTTTGGATTTTATCTCCTTGGACCAAATTGGCCACATGCCCTTGAATGGCTTGAGGAGGCGAGATGAAAATATTGATAAAAATCAAACCAGGACTCGGATGTACGAACCGTCAGTTGCATTGGATCTGGAGCACCAGGTTTCAGCTATTGGGTCTCCTATGCTTTCATTCCATCGACCGAAAAACAATTTGTTGTAGTATCTCCAACATTAGGATTTTGGTCAATGAGACAGTGCAATTTCTGAAGAGGAGGTCGATTTTAAAGAACACCGTGTCAAGTCTTTTTGGTTAGTGTAGTCACATGGGCCTTGCCCAAATAGACTTGTGGGAGCTTACGAAAGTCTGTTATGCTACTCGGTTTGGATTTTATGCCCCTAGACCAAATTGACCGCATGTCCCTAAATGGCTTGAAGAGGCAAATTGCAATTCGCGATAAAACCCAAACCGGGACTCAGATGCACAAACCGTCAGTTGCATTGGATTAAGAGCTCTGAGTTTCAACTAGTGGGGCCCATACGCTATCATTTTGTCATCCGAAAAACCATTTTTTGGAGTATCTCAGACACTAGTGTTTTGGTCAATGAGGCATAGTGCAACTTCTGAAGCTGAGATCGATTTTCAAAAAGACTCTATGGAGATTTTTGTTTCTAGTGTAGTTTCATGAGCCTTGGCCAAACATATATGCGGGAGCTTATGGAACAACATTATGCTACTTGGTTTGGATTTTATGCTCTCGGACAAAATTGGCCACAGGTCGTTGAATGGCTTGAAGAGGCTAGTTGCACCTATTGATAAAACTCAAATCGAGACTCGGATGCACGAACCGTCGGTTTCATTGGATCCAGAGCACCAGGTTTCAGCTACTGAGGCTCCTAAGCTATCATTCCATTGATCGGAAAACAATTTTTTGGATTATCTCCAACACTAGGATTTTAGTCAATGAGGCATAGTGCAATTTCTGAAGAGGAGGTCGATTTTAAAGAACACTGTGTCGGGTCCTTTTGGCTAATGTAGTCACGTGGGCCTTGTCCAATTAGACTTGCGGGAGCTTACGGAAGTCTGTTATGCTACTTCGTTTGGATTTTATGCCCCTGAACCAAATTGACCACATGTCCCTAAATGGCTTGAGGAGGCAAGTTGCAACTCGCGATAAAACCCAAACCGGGACTCAGTTGCATGAACCGACAGTTGCATTGGATTTAGAGCTCCAAGTTTCAGCTAGTGGGGCCCCTACACTATCATTCTCTCATCCAAAAAACCATTTGTTGGAGTATCTCCAACACTAGGGTTTTGGTCAATGAGGCATAGTGAAATTTTTGAAGAAGAGATCGATTTTCAAAAAGACTCTATGGAGCGTTTTTTTCTAGTGTAGTCGCATGGGCCTTGGCCAAACATACATGCGAAAGATTACGGAACAACATTATGTTGTTCGGTTTGGATTTTATGCCCTCAGACCAAATTGGCCACATGTCCTTGAATGGCTTGAGGAGGCGAGTTGCAACTATCAATAAAACTCAAACCAAGACTCGGATTCACGAACTGTCAATTGCATTGAATCCAAAGCACCATGTAGTCATGTGGGCCTTGGCCAAATACACTTGCAGGAGCTTACGGAAGTCTGTTATGCTACTCAGTTTGGATTTTATGCTTCCGGACCAAATTCACCACATGTCCTTAAATGGCTTGAGGAGGTGAGTTGCAACTCTCCATAAATCTCAAATCGGGACTCAGATACACGAACTGTCAGTGTTATTGGATTAAGAGCACTGAGTTTTAGCTAGTGGGGCCCCTACGTTATCATTTTGTTGACCGAAAAAACATTTGTTGGAGTATCTTTGGCACTAGGGTTTTGGTCAATGAGGCATAGTGCAATTTCTGAATATGAGCTAGATTTTCTAGAACACTTTGTCAAGCGCTTTTTTCTAAGTCGTATGGGCCTTGGATAAACATACATGCAAGAGCTTACGGAACAAAATTATGCTGTTCGGTTTGGATTTTATGTCCTGAGACCAAATTGGCCACATGTCCTTGAACGACTTGAGGAGGCGAGTTGCAACTATCGATAAAACTCAAACCGAGACTCAGATGCAGGAACCGTCAGTTGCATTGGATCTGGAGCACCAGGTTTAAGCTATTGGGGCTCCTATGCTATCATTCCATCAACCGAAAAACAATTTGTTGGAGTATCTCCAACACTAGGGTTTTGGTCAATGAGGCATAGTGCAATTTCTGATGATGAGCTAGATTTTTGAGAACACTTTGTCGAGAATTTATTTTCTAATGTAGTCGCATGGGTTTTGGCCAAACATACATGTAGGAGCTTTCGGAACAAAATTATGCTGCTTGGTTTAGATTTTATGCCCCCGGACCAAATTGACCACATGTCCCTAAATGGCTTGAGAAGGTGAGTTGCAACTCGCGATAAAACCCAAACCGGGACTCAGATGCATGAACCGTCAGTTGCATTGGATTTAGACCACTGAGTTTCAGCTAGTCAAGCCCCTACGCCATCATTTTTTCGTCTGAAAAAACATTTGTTGTAGTATCTCTGGCACTAGGGTTTTGGTCAATGAGGCATAGTGCAATTTCTGAAGATGAGCTCGATTTTCAAAAAGACTCTGTGGAGCGTTTTTTTCTGTTGTAGTCGCATGGGCCTTGGCCAAACATACATATGGGAGATTATGGAACAACGTTATGTTGATCATTTTGGATTTTATGCTCTCGAACCAAATTGGCCACATGTCTTTGAATGTCTTGAGGAGACAAGTTGCAACTATTGATAAAACTCAAACCGAGTCTCGGATGCACAAACTGTCAGTTGCATTGGATCTGAAGCACCGGGTTTCAGCTATTGGGGCTCCTACGCTATCATTCCATCGACCAGAAAATAATTTGTTGGAGTATCTGCAACACTATGATTTTGGTCAATGAGGCATAGTGCAATTTCTGAAGAGGAGGTCGATTTTAAAGAACACTGTGAAGGGTCTTTTTGGCTAATGTAGTCACGTGGGACTTGGCCAAATATACTTGCGGGAGCTTACGGAAGTCTGTTATGCTACTCAATTTGGATTTTATGCTCCCGGACCAAATTCACCACATGTCCCTAAATGGCTTGAGGAGGTGAGTTGAAACTCTCCATAAAGCTCAAACCAGGATTCAGATGCACGAACCGTCAATGTTATTGGACTAAGAGCACTGAGTTTCAGCTAGTGGGGCCCCTACGTTATCATTCAGTCGACAAAAAAACCATTTGTTGGAGTATCTTTGGCACTAGGGTTTTGGTCAATGAGGCATAGTGCAATTTCTGAAGATGAGCTAGATTTTCAAGAACACTTTGTCGAGCGTTTTTTTCTAAGGTAGTCATATGGGCCTTGGCCAAACATACATTCATGAGCTTATGGAACAAAATTATGCTGCTCGGTTTGGATTTTATGTCCTGAGACCAAATTGGCCACATGTCCTTGAATGACTTGAGGAGGCGAGTTGCAACTATCGATAAAACTCAAACCGGGACTCAGATGCACGAACCGTCACTTGCATTAGATCTGGAGCACCAGGTTTAAGTTATTGGGGCTCCTACGCTATCATTCCATCGACCGGAAAACAATTTTTTGGAGTATCTCCAACACTAAGGTTTTGGTCAATGAGGCATAGTGCAATTTCTAAAGATGAGCTAGATTTTCAAGAACACTTTGTCGAGCATTTTTTTCTAATGTAGTCGCATGGGCCTTGGCCAAACATACATGTAGGAGATTTCGGAACAAAATTATGCTGATCGGTTTGGTTTTTATGCCCTCGGACCAAATTGGCCACATGTCCTTGAATGGCTTGAGAAGGTGAGTTGCAACTATCGATAAAACTCAAACCGGGAATCGGATGCATGAACCATCATTTGCATTGGATCTGGAGCACCAGGTTTCAACTATTGGAGCTCTTACTCTATCATTCCATCGACCGTAAAACAGTTTGTTGGAGTATCTCCAACACTAGAATTTTGGTCAATGAGGCATAGTGCAATTTCTGAAGAGGAGGTCGATTTTAAATAACACTGTGTCGGGTCTTTTTGGCTACTGTAGTCACATGGGCCTTGGCCAAATAGACTTGTGGGAGCTTACAAATGTCTGTTATGCTACTCGATTTGGATTTTATGCCCCCGGACCAAATTGACCACATGTCCCTAAATGGTTTTAGGTGACGAGTCGAAACTCGCGATAAAACTCAAACCGGGACTCAGATGCACGAACCGTCAGTTGCATTGGATTAAGAGCACCGAGTTTCAACTAGTCGAGCCCCCACGCTATCATTCCGTCAACCGAAAAACCATTTGTTAGAGTATCTACGGCACTAGGGTTTTGGTCAATGAGGCATAGTGCAATTTCTGAAGATGAGCTCGATTTTCAAAAAGATTACGTTGAGCATTTTTTTCTAGTGTAGTCGCGTGGGCCTTGTCCAAACATACATGTGTGAGCTTATAGAACTCATACCGAGACTCATATGCATGAAATATCAGTTGCATTGGATATGGAACACCAGATTTAAGTTATTGGGGCTCTTACGCTATCATTCCATCGACCGGAAAACAATTTGTTGGAGTAACTCCAACACTAGGGTTTTGTTCAATGAGGCATAGTGCAATTTCTGAAGATGAGCTAGATTTTCAAGAACACTTTGTCGAGCGTTTTTTTCTAATGTAGTCACATGGGCCTTGGCCAAACATACATGCAGGAGCTTTCGGAACAAAATTATGCTGCTCGGTTTGGATTTTATGCCCTCGGACCAAATTGGCCACATGTCCTTGAATAGCTTGAGGAGGCGAGTTGCAATTATCGATAAAACTCAAATAGAGACTCAGATGAACAAATTGGCAGTTGCATTGGATCCAGAGCACCAGGTTTCGGCTATTGGGGCTCCTACACTATAATTTCATCGACCGGAAAACAATTTGTTGAAGTATCTCCAACACTAGGATTTTGGTCAATGAGGCATAGTGCAATTTCTGAAGAAGAAGTCGATTTTAAAGAACACTGTGTCGGGTCTTTTTTGATAGAGTAATCTCATGGGATTTGGCCAAATAGACTTGCAGGAGCTTACGAAAGTCTGTTATGCTACTCGGTTTGGATTTTTTTCCCCTGGACCAAATTGACCACATGCCCCTTAATGGCTTGAGGAGATGATTTGCAACTCGTGATAAAACTCAAAAAGAGACTCAGATGCATGAATAGTTAGTTGAATTGGATTTAGAGCACCGATTTTCAGCTAGTGGGACCCCTAGGCTATCATTCTGTTGATCGAAAAATCATTTGTTGGAATATCTCCGGCACTAGGGTTTTGGTCAATGAGGCATAGTGCAATTTCTGAAGATGAGCTCAATTTTAAAAAAGACTATGTGGAACATTTTTTTATAGTGTAGTCACATGGGCCCTTGCCAAACATCCATGTGGGAGCTTACGGAACAACATTATGCTGCTCAGTTTGGATTTTATGCCCTCGGACCAAATTGGCCACATGTCCTTGAATGGCTTGAGGAGGCGAGTTGCAACTATAGATAAAAATCAAATCAGGACTTGGATACATGAACCATCAGTTGCATTGGATTCAGAGCACTAGATTTCAGCTATTGGGGCTCCTACACTATCATTCCATCGAACGGAAAACAATTTGTTGGAGTATCTCCAACACTAGGATTTTGGTCAATGAGGCATAGTGCAATTTCTGAAGAGGAGGTCGATTTTAAAGAACAATGTGTCGAGTCTTTTTGGCTAGTGTAGTCATGTGGGCCTTGGCCAAATAGACTTGTTGGAGCTTACGGAAGTCTGTTATGCCACTTGGTTTGGATTTTATGCCCCCAAACCAAATTGACCACATGTCCCTAAATGGCTTGAGGAGACGAGTTGCAACTCGCGATAAAACTCAAACTGGGACTCAGATGCATGAACTTCCAGTTGCATTGGATTAAGAGCATAGATTTTCAACTATAGGGGCCCCTATGCTATCAATCTGTCGACCGAAAAAACATTTGTTGGAGTATCTCCGACACTAGTGTTTTGGTCAATGAGGCAAAGTGCAATTTCTGAAGATGAGCTCGATTTTCAAGAACACTCTATTGAGCATTTTTTTCTAATGTATTCAATTTCTGAATGACTGCTTGGATCTTATAGTAACCAACTTGACAATAATTGGAGGAATTGACAGGGTGTCCCAGCAAGCCTGTACCCATGGGTTTTGGTTTTCCACCAGGGGGATTCTGAAGATCCATCATTCGCTCCCATCATACCACCACTTTTCCATCTTATATCCCACTCATCTGTCCCATTCCCTATGTTTGGGCATTAGGATGATATGTTTGTGGGGTTGCACCTTATCTCTTGGGAAGAAGGGGCTAAAGGCCTAGAAGGTAAAAGCAGCGGATAAAAGACAAAATTGTAGAAATAAAACCTCGAGATGTTTCACCCAAGGATCCCCTAGAAGGCAATAAAAATCCTCTCAGCAAGAAACAAGAGGGACCCGAAAAAAATAACAAAAAAGACCTAGTCAAGAGGATAGGGGGTCTCATCACGAGCTAGCCTATTATGTTCATGGGTACCTAACAGTATGACATTGCCACCATCTGGTTACCATGCCAGGGCAGTGACCTTTGGTTGCATGGCCAAGGGAAAGGGGGTCTCATCACGAGCCAGCCTTATGATATCTGCGAAAGTACTTGTGGGTAACACTGTCATCTCTTTTCACCACGCCAAGGCAGTGTCCTCTAGTTAGCCCTTGAATAAAAAGAAAAAGAAGAAGAAAAAGAAAATAAAGAAAAGAATAAAGGCAAGAAAGGGCTTGGAAAAATTTGCATCCATGACGGGTACAGCTCGCCTTCTACAAAGGCACCCACAGGTAATATCATGCATCCCTGGCTCTCACTCTACCCGTATGACTGGACATCCCTTAGCCACATCACCTCATTTACATGGCTTGGATAAAACCCCTTGGAAACTTTCCTTTCTTTATGGATACTTGCCCAATAGGGTGTCTTATCCTTTTTCTTGACCTTGTATTGTGGATTTTTGTAATGTCTTTGATCTATTGAATGATACATCAGGGTTTTTATGCGTATGTTTGATAATATTAATGATGAATTGTGATTAAAATTTCTATGATCCCTGTGACTAATGAGCCCATGGAGGGCATAGTTTTTTATGTGCAGGACCATGCCTGACGGACAGGTACCATTTGGACCGGTGCACATGGGGAGATGATTAGTTCGGACCTCCATGGGGCTGAAGAGCCCATCGGATGGTTGTTGAGACCTAGCCAGAGGGCCAAAGACAGGACAGTGTTTGACTGAGGTTTTGCACCAGAGAAGAAGAGGATGTTTCACCAGAGGCACTTTGGCAGAGCCCGACCTAGGGGGAATGACCCCTTTTCAGTAGAATGTTGGCCTTGGAAGGCTCAAAGCGCCCCCATCCTTACCATGAAATCATCTAGCTTTATGGTCATTCTTGGAGGCAGACTTGGCAGCAGTGGCACATGTGGCATGTTGGAGAAGCCCCTAGGGGGCTAACATTTTTCTCTTGGATGTCTCATTTTCCCTAAAAGGGGCTAGCGCCTCCCTTGAAGGGGATTTTATCTTTATTACAGCTCAGTTAGGGTTTTAATTTGACAATTTAATGTAAAAACAGTATTCTGGTCTTGTCGGCCATTTTTATGACCTAAAATTAATTAAGGTCATTGATACACTATATATTGAGGAGTTTTATCCTCATTTTGACAATAACACACAACTCACTCTCTTGTGAGGTCTGATTTTTGCGCCCTAGTTGGGGTATTTCATCTTTTAAGTGAGGTGCACTTGTTGAAGGATTTTCTTGGCATTTGGCATTTCTCTTGAAGGAAGGTTTACAACTAGGGTTTGCATTGCTATTTCTTCATGATATGTAAGTGTATTCTCTGCAAAACTTCTTAATTGAATTGTTGTAGGCTTGTATTCTTGCATTTATTATAAATTTTCTGATTCAAAACCCTAGGTGACAAGAACACAAGTAGGTCCTTGTTTCATGTCCCCTAAAAGAGAAATATTCAGCCATTGAAGAAGGAAGGAAGAGCCTAGCCATTGCTACACTCTTTTTACTTCTTCCCTTGTGCTAGCCGTACCTTTTAAAGGTCAATAGAGAGGAGATGTCCTATGCCTAGGTTATCTACACCTAGGGACGTCCTACTCTTAGGGTTTGGTGATAGGGCCTTGCCTTTGTAACACTCTCCCTCGCCTCATTCTCATGTCTTTATGCTAGCCGTTTTGCCAAGTTTGACCTAAGGAAGGAGGAAAGAGCACTAGGCCTTGCTTAAGAAACACCAGAGTGAGCCTCTTTCCCATAGGGTTTTGATTCTAAGACCCTACCATTGCAGCACCTTAGAACCCTTCCCTCTTTTCCTTAGCCTTTTATCCCTTCAACTTTGCATCCTCTCCTTAATTAACTCCATCTACCCCTAGGCACTGATCTTAGATCCACAACGTTGAAGTGCTAGTGGCCAAATAAATCTTAAAACCTTTACAAATTTGAAACCCTAACTAGGCTGACATCACACTTGGATATTCCATCTTGACGCAGCATATGTCTTTGATAAGCAATTGGATGATGGTTTGAAAGAATTTATTGAGTAAGGGATTGATTATAAACATTGTTGGCTACATCATCTCAATATTTATTGATGAATTAATACTATTTCATTGTTATATTAATTGACATTAATTTCATTGATATTTATTACTTTAATTGCTTATATATTGGTATCAGATAGTTGCATGAACTACTAACCCATTGAAATATAGCCTACATATATATTGTTTTGCTATTGTCTTATTCCAGGCGATGTTCCCATTTGGCGCTTCACTTCATTTATTGGTTGATTAGCCAGACTATCTGATCTTGGTGGTAACCTGTGAGGAAGAACCTTTACTTTAAACTTTATACTTTGGCCTCCTCAAAACCCCAAGTTACCAGGGATGTCTCCCCTGGGCTAACCTCCATGAATAGAAAGAACCTCCCCATTGTGGTGACATTGGGTGGGGAAGGTTCGTGTTATGCCAGTTTGGTATCTATCCTCTGGACTTTTGACCTAGCTACAAACTGTGCGATAACATTTTGGCGTCGTTGTCGAGGAACACTGAGTCAATTCTCCTCAAACGACAAATATATTCGGTAAGCCTTGCCTCACAGCCTTATCTTATAATCTTACCTGACGACTCCACTAGGGTGCTTTTCCCTTTTCTTTTGATAGTTTCAAGAAAATAATCTGGCGACTCCACTAATGACGAAGCCAACTATGACTTCACAATGGGATCCGTGGAACTATGAACCTTTGGACATGAGTAAGATCCTGGGATATCCTAGACAAATACCCCCCTGGTATAAAAAATGGCTCCCTAGATTCGCTGGCATCGATGGAGAAAGACCCGATTGTCACATGAGCAATTTCTGGGATTTCTTTCATCACCACCCTATCAGCAATGATGTTGAATACTTGGTGATGAAACTCTTCTCTGCCACTCTACATGGAGAGGCTAGAAGATGGTATGATAACCTTCCAACTACCAGCATCACATCTATGGACCAATTTGAAGAAATCTTTCTTGAAAGGTGGGGTATAAAATTGGAATATATCCAATCATTATTAAAAGGACTTGAATACATAAAACAAACAAACGATGAGACCATCAGAGTTTTTGGGTTTAGGTTTCAGAGGTTGCTATACCAGATTCCTAAAAGACATCGTCCAGAAAACAAGTACCTTGTATACCTCTATACCAATGGGCTTATAGGTCATTTAAGCTTCCTCCTAAATAAAAAGGGTCCAAAAACACTTACAGAAGCTCACAACATGGCCATGCGAATCGAGGTAAACCTCTCCTTGTCCAAAATCAATGACCATACTATGGACACTCTCAGCGTGATAAAACTAGTTTCCCTAGAAACCTCTACTGATAATCCACAAGAAAAAAATGAACAATTTTTTGAATAGCTGAGTGAAGACGTGACTAAGGAGCAAGAACTTACGCAAGATGATGAAGTACCATCCTGTGCTCCTCTCTCTGATGAAGCAATCCAATAGCCTGTTTATCCTGCACAACAAAGAGACGATGAGGTTAGTTGTTTTCCCTTTCAGGATACCAATGACACCTTGTTCCATGATTCAGAGAGTGAAGGAGAAATGGAAGCCTTGAACGAAATAGATATTCCTTGTTGTACAATTGAAGACAAAGAAGCAGTCCATGAGGATGAAGAAGTAACGCATGCTAAAAACATTGGAGTCCTCGAAGCCCTTGCAAAAGAATAAATAGTAAGTTACCCTCCTCCCCTGGTTTTTTATGATTCTTTACTTTATAATGAAGGAAATGAGGAGGAGGAAGATGAATTTTCAAATGTTTCAAACCTTGCATGTTATGACACAGATAGTGACATTGTTGATAACATTGATGAGTTCATACATGTTGGGGGACGCAGGTGGGATATAGTTGGTTATGATATGGATCCCATCTATGACATAAAGAGTCACCTCCGAGTGTTGCCTTTGCAATTATCACAGCAAGCTCTTGACCAGTGGAAACAAGGAGATGAGATTTTTACTGGCTCTCCACAAACACCCAAGGTTGACCGAGTACAGTATTTGCCTAATGATTTTTGGTCTTACCTTGAGGCCTTTGATGAGTAATCCTCCAAGAACTTAGATTTACCCTATGAATATGAATATCAACCGCCACTATGCTCGGATTTTGATAGAAGTAAAAACATTGTTTGCCTAAAGAAGGATTCTCATGACCTTTTTCTCCAGCTACCCATTATTACTCTGTCGTGTTTTTCCATTAAAGGTGTAGTTGGGAAGTATATTTTTTATGTTGATTTTCCTCTTAGGAAAACCCTAGACTCCAAGGGTTGGTTGGGCACTACAATTTTGAGTCAGTTATCCCATTTTTTCAACTTTCCCTTGATAGCCTGCCAGTCGTTTGCTAGATCTTTGTCGATCCCTTCCTTGACTTCAAAGCATGAGGATGTCCTAGGTAGCCAGTTTGCAGGCCCTTTGAGTTAGTTTTCTGAACCTTGCATTTTTCATGACCCTTTCTTGAAGTGGATTGAGTACTTTCCTCAAAGATGGACTTGGCAGGATTTTATCCCTCCCACCCACCTCCATGACTTAGACTTTGAGATTTTCGATGATATGATATACATTATAACTCATGACATTTTTGTGCTTGATTTATCACTATTTTGGTTTATGATGAAGCACAAAGGCAGGTATCATGGGACATTGTTGGATTGGCTTCACTGGTTGTTTGACTACACCAACATCCAGCCAACAGGTAAGTACAGGTAAGTATTTCACTTTGTATTCACATTTATGATTTCTTTATATATATGTCTATATATATGATAGGGTGGAATTACCACCCCATTTTTGTTACTAATGCCCCTATCGAGTTGAGTAGGTTTGCAGGTTATGCCAGAGATGCAGAGGTTCTCATGCACTCTACGGTGAGCACATGTCCTCGAGTTGGAGACAGATGTTATCCCTGATTTCTAGGGATAACTAGGAGATCATGTCTCAAGACCCACAGGTCCTAGACATGGAGTACCGAGAGTAGGATTGACCTGAGCATGGCCCTGGAGGGCCCATCCTTTTCTTATTTTGTCAGATTCGTCTTGTCAGCAGCAGCAACATCCATCACCATCAACTTGGTCTTGTATCGAAAAAGGCTCTTGCTCCATGAGGTAATTGGTCTAGGTATCATGGTATGTGTCACTTTTTATCATTATAACCTTTAAATATATGCATCTAACTCCTTTTATCTCTGACGACTGCTTGGATCTTACAATAACCCACTTGACCATAATTGTGGGAATATACAGGGTGTCCTAGCAAGCCTGTACCCATGGGTTTTGGTTTGCCACCGGGGGGGGGTTCTGAAGAGCCATCGTCCTCTCCCATCATACCACCACTTTTCCATCTTATCTCCCGCTCATCTGTCCCATTCCCTTTGTCTGGTCATTAGGATGATCTATTTGTGGGGTTGCACCTTATCTCATGGGAAGAAGGGGCTAAAGGCCCAGAAGGTAAAAGCGGCTGGTAAAAGACAAAAGCCTAGAAATAAAACCTCGAGATGTTTCGCCTAGGGATCCCCGAGAAGTCAATAAAAATCCTCTCAGCAAGAAACAAGAGGAACCCGAAAAAAAATAACAAACAAGGCCTAGTCAAGAGGATAGGGGGTCTCATCATGAGCCAGCCTATTATGTTCATGGGTACCTAACAGTATGACATTGCCACCATCTGGTTACCACGCCAGGTCAGTGACCTTTGGTTGCATGGCCAAGGGAAAGGGGGTCTCATCATGAGCCAGCCTTATCATATCTGCGAAAGTACTTGTGGGTAACATTGTCAGCTCTGGTCACCATGCCAAGGTATTGTTCTCTGGTTATCCCTTGAATAAAAAGAAAAAGAAGAAGAAAAAGCAAATAAAGAAAAGAATAAAGGCAAGAAAGGGCTTGGAAAAATTTGCATCCATGACAGGTACAACTCGCCTTCTACAAAGGCACCCACAGGTAATATCATGCATCCCTGGCTCTCACTCTACCCGTATGTCTGGAAATCCCTTAGCCACATCACCTCATTTACATGGCCTGGATAAAACCCCTTGGAAACTTTCCTTTCCTTATGGATACTTGCCCAATAGGGTGTCTTGTCCTTTTTCTTGACCTTGTATTGTGGATTTTTGTAATGTCTTTGAGCTATTGAATGATATATCAAGGTTTTTATGCATATGTTTGATAATATTAATGATGAAATGTGATTAACATTGCTATGATCCCTGTGACTAATGAGCCCATGGAGGGCGTATTTTTTGATGTACAGGACCATGCCCGACAGATAGGTACCATTTGGACCGGTACACATGGGGAGATGATTAGTTCAGACCTCCATGGGGCTGAAGAGCCCATCAAATTGTTTTTGAGACCCCGTCAGAGGGGCAGAGACAAGAAAGTGTTTGACCGATGTTTTTCACTGGAGAAGAAGAGGACGTTTCACCAGAGGAACTTTGGCAGAGCCTGGCCTAGGTGGAATGACCCCTTTTCAATAGAATGTTGGCCTTGGAAGGCTCAGAGTGCCCCCATCCTTACCATGACATCATCCACCTTCATGGTCATTCTTGGAGGCAGACTGGGCAGCAATGGCACATGTGGCATGTTGGATAATCCCCTGGGGGGCTAACGTTTTTCTCCTGGATGTCTCATTTGCCCTAAAAGGGGCTAGCACCTCCCTTGAAGGGGCATTTACCTTTATTACAGCTCAGTTAGGGTTTTAATTTGACAATTTAATGTAAAAACAATATTCTGGTCTTGTCGACCATTTTTATGACCTAAAATTAATTAAGGTCATTGATACACTATATATTGAGGAGTTTTATCCTCATTTTGACAATAACACACAACTCACTCTCTTGTGAGGTCTAATTTTTGCGCCCTAGTTGGGGTATTTCATCTTTTAAGTGAGTCGCACTTGTTGAAAGAAGGATTTTCTTGGCATATTTGGCATTTCTCTTGAAGGAAGGTTTACAACTAGGGTTTGCATTGCTATTTCTTCATGATATGTAAGTTTATTCTCTACAAAACTTCTTAATTGAATGGTTGTAGGCTTGTATTCTTGCATTTATGATAAATTTGTTGATTCAAAACCCTAGGTGATAAGCACACAAGTAGGTCCTTGTTTCATGTCCCCTAAAAGAGAAATATTCAGCCATTGAAGAAGGAAGGAAGAGCCTAGCCATTGCTACACTCTTTTTACTTATTCCCTTGTGATAGCCATACTTTTTAAAGGTCGGGAGAAGGGAGACATCCTAGGCCTAGGTTATCTACACCTAGGGTCGTCCTACTCTTAGGGTTTGGTGATAGGGCCTTGCCTTTACAACACTCTCCATCACCTCATTCTCATGTCTTTATGCTAGCCATTTTGCCAAGTTTGACCTAAGGAAGAAAGAAAGAGCACGAGGCCTTGCTTAAGCAACACCGGAGTGAGCCTCTTTTCCCTAGGGTTTTGATTCTAAGGCCCTGACATTGCAACACCTTATAACCCTTCCCTCTTGTCCTTAGCCTTTTATCCCTTCAACTTTGCGTCCTCTCCTTAATTGACTCCATCTACCCCTAGGCACTGATCTTAGATCCACAATGTTGAAGTGTTAGTGGCCAAATAACTCTTAAAACCTTTACAAATTTGAAACCCTAACTAACTAGCTAACCCTAACTAGGCCGACGTCACACTTGGATATTCCATCTTGACGCAACATATGTCTTTGATAAGCAATTGGATGATGGTTTGAAAGAATTTATTGAGTAAGGGATTGATTATAAACATTGTTGGCTACATCATCTCAATATTTATTGATGAATTAATACTATTTCATTGTTCTATTAATTGACATTAATTTCATTGATATCTATTGCTTTAATTGCTTATATATTGGTATCAAATAGTTACATGAAGTACTAACCCATTGAAATATAGCCTGCATATATATTGTTTTGTTATTGTCTTGTTCCGAGCAGGTGTTCTCATTTGGGGATTCACTTCATTTATTGGCTGATTAGCCAGACTATCTGATCTTGGTGGTAACCTGTGAGGAAGAACCTTTACTTTAACCTTTATACTTTGGCCTCCTCAAAACCCCAGGTTATCGGGGACGTCTCTCCTGGGTTAACCTCCCTAAATAGAAAGAACCTCCCCATTGTGGTGACATTGGGTGGGGAAGGTTTGTGTTATGCCAATTTGGCCTCTATCCTCTGGACTTTTGACCTAGCTACAAACTGTGCGATAACAATGCCCTCAGACCAAATTGGGCACATGACCTTGAATGGCTTAAGGAGGCGAGTTGCAACTATCAATAAAACTCAAACCGAGAGTCGGATGCACGAACCGTCAGTTGCATTGGATACGGAGAACCAGGTTTCAGCTATTGGGGCTCCTACGCTATCATTCCATTGACCAGAAAACAATTTGTTGGAGTATCTCCAACACTAGGATTTTGCAGGAGCTTATGGAAGTCTATTATGCTACATGGTTTGGATTTTATGCTCCCTGACCAAATTGACCACATGTCCCTAAATGGCTTGAGGAGGTGAGTTGCAACTCACGATAAAACTCAAACCGGGACTCAGATGCACAAACTGTTAGTTACATTGGATTAAGAGCACCGATTTTCAACTAATGGGGCCCCTACACTATCATTCCGTTGACCGAAAAACCATTTGTTGGAGTATCTCCGGCACTAGGGTTTTTGTTCAATGAAGCATAGTGCAATTTTTTAAGATGAGCTCAATTTTCAAAAAGACTCTGTGGAGAAATTTTTTCTAGTGTAGTCGCATGGGCCTTGGGCAAACATACATGCGGGAGCTTACGGAACAACATTGTTCTGCCCATTTTGAATTTTATGCCCTCGGACCAAATTGGCCACATGTCCTTGAATGGCTTGAAGAGACGAGTTGCAACTATAAATAAAACTCAAATAGGGACTCGGATGCACGAACCGTCCATTGCATTGGATCTGGAGCACCAGGTTTCAACTATTGGGACTCCTACACTATCATTCCATCGACCGAAAAACAATTTGTTGGAGGATTTTGTGGGAGCTTACGGAAGTCTGTTATGCTACTCGGTTTGGATTTTATGCCCCCGGACCAAATTGACCACATGTCCCTAAATGGCTTGAAGAGACGAATTGGAACTCGCGATAAAACTCAAACCGGGACTCAGATGCATGAACCGTCGGTTGCATTGGATTAAGAGCATCGAGTTTCAACTAGTGGGGCCCCTACGCTATCATTTCGTCGACCGAAAAACCATTTGTTGGAGTATCTCCGGTACTAGGGTTTTGGTCAATGAGGCATAGTGCAATTTATGAAGATGAGTTCGATTTTCAAAAATACTCTGTGGAGCATTTTTTCTAGTTTAGTCACATGGGCCTTGGCCAAACATACATGCGATAGCTTACGGAACAACATTATGTTGCTCGGTTTGGATTTTATGCCCTTGGACCAAATTGGCCACATGTCCTTGAATGAGTTGAGGAGGTGAGTTGCAACTATCAATAAAACTCAAATCGGGACTCGGATACATGAACCGTCAGTTGCATTGGATCCGGAGCACCAGGTTTCAGCTATTGGAGCTCCTACGCTATCATTCCATTGACCGGAATACAATTTGTTGGAGTATCTCCAACACTAGGATTTTACGGGAGCTTACAGAAGTCTGTTATGCTAGGCTTGGATTTTATGCCCCGGGACCAAATTGACCACATGTCCCTAAATGGCTTGAGGAGGTGAGTTGAAACTCACGATAAAACTCAAACTGGGACTCATATGCATGAACTGTCAATTGCATTGGATTTAGAGCATAGAGTTTCAACTAGTGGGGCCCCTACGCTATCATTCCATCGACTGAAAAAACATTTTTTGGAGTATCTCCAGAACTAGGGTTTTGGTCAATGAGGCATAGCGCAATTTCTGAAGATGAGCTCGATTTTCAAAAAGACTATGTGGAGCATTTTTTTCTATTTTACTCGCATGGGCCTTGGCCAAACATACATGCGGGAGATTACGAAACAACATTATGCTGCTCAGTTTGGATTTTATGCCCTCGGACCAAATTGGCCACATGTCCTTGATTGGCTTGAGGAGACGAGTTGCATCTATCAATAAAACTCAAACTGGGACTTGGATGCACGAACCGTCAATTGCATTGCATCCTAAGCACCAAGTTTCAGCTGTTGGGGCTCCTATGCTATCATTCCATCGACCGAAAAACAATTTTGGAGTATCTCCAACACTAGGATTTTGGTCAATGAGGCATAGTGCAATTTCTGAAGAGGTAGTTGATTTTAAAGAACATTGTGTCGGGTCTTTTTGGCTAGTGTAGTCAAGTGGGCCTTGGCCAAATAGACTTGTGGGAGCTTACGGAAGTTTGTTATCCTACTCGGTTTGGAATTTATGCACCCGGACCAAATTGACCACATGTCCATAAATGGCCTGAGGAGGCGAGTTGAAACTCATGATAAAACTCAAACCGGGACTCAGATGTATGAACTGTCAGTTGCATTGGATTTAGAGCACCGAGTTTCAGCTAGTGGGTCCCCTACGCTATCAATTCTTTGACCGAAAAAACATTTGTTGGAGTATCTCTGACACCAGGGTTTTAGTCAATGAGTCATAGTGCAATTTCTGAAGATGAGATCAATTTTCAAAAAGACTCGGTGGAGCATTTTTTTATATTGTAGTCGCATGGGCTTTGGCCAAAAAAACATGTGGGAGCTTATGAAACAACATTATGCTGCTAGGTTTGGATTTTATGCACTCGGACCAAATTGGTCACATGTCCTTGAATGGCTTGAGGAGGTGAGTTGCAACTATCGATAAAACTCAAATCGGGACTCGAATGCATGAATCCTCAGTTACATTGTATCCAGAGCACCAGTTTTCAGCTATTGGGGCTCCTACGCTATCATTCGATTGACTGGAAAACAATTTGTTTGAGTATCTCCAACACTAGGATTTTGGTCAATGAGGCATAGAGCAATTTCTGAAGAGGAGGTCGATTTTAAAGAACACCATGTCGGGTCTTTTTGGCTAGTGTAGTCATGTGGGCCTTGGATAAATAGACTTGCGAGAGCTTACGAAAGTCTGTTATGCTACTCGGTTTGGATTTTATAATCACCGACCAAATTAACCACATGTCCCTAAATGGCTTGAGGACACGAGTTGCAACTCGCTATAAAACTCAAACTCGGACTCAGATGCATGAACTGTCAGTTTCATTTGATTAAGAGCACTGAGTTTCAACTATTAGGGCTCCTACGCTATCATTTCGTCAACCGAAAAACCATTTGTTGGAGTATCTCTGACACTAGGGTTTTGGTCAATGAGGCATAGTGCAATTTCTGAAAATGAGCCTGATTTTCAAAAAGACTCCGTGGAGCGCTTTTTTCTAGTGTAGTCACATGGGCCTTTCCAAACATACATTAGGGAGCTTACAGAACAACATTATGCTACTCAATTTGGATTTTATGCCCTCAGACCAAATTGGCCACATGTACTTGAATGGCATGAGGAGGCGAGTTGCAACTATCAATAAAACTCAAACCAGGACTCGGATGCATGAACCGTCAGTTGCATTGGATCCATAGCATTAGGTTTCAGCTATTGGGTCTCCTACGCTATCATTCCATCGACCAGAAAACAATTTGTTGGAGTATCTGCATTACTAGGATTTTGGTCAACGAGGGATAGTGCAATTTATGAAGAGGAGGTTGATTTTAAAGAACACCATGTCAGGTCATTTTGGCTAGTGTAGTCACATGGGCCTTGGCCAAATATATACTTGCGAGAGCTTACAAAAGTTAGTTATGCTACTCAGTTTGGATTTTATGTTCCCGAACCAAATTCACCACATGTCCCTAAATGGCTTGAGGAGGTGAGTTGCAACTTGAGATAAAACTCAAACCAAGACTCAGATGCATGAACAGTCAGTGTTATTGGATTAAGAGCACTGAGTTTCAACTAGTGGGGGCCCTACGTTATCATTTCATCGACAGAAAAAACAATTTTTTGGAGTATCTTTGGCACTATGCTTTTGGTCAATGAGGCATAGTGCAATTTCTAAAGATGAGCTAGATTTTCAAGAACACTTTGTCCAGCTTTTCTTTCTAATGTAGTCGCATCGGCCTTGGTGAAACATATATGCAGGAGCTTAAAGAACAAAATTATGCTGCTCATTTTGGATTATATGCCCTCAGACCAAATTGGCCACATTTCCTTGAATGGCTTGAGGAGGTGAGTTGCAACTATCGATAAAACTCAAATTGGTACTTGGATACATAAACCGTCGGTTGCATTGGACCTGGAGCACCAGGTTTCAACTATTGGGGCTCATACTCTATCATTGCATTGACCGAAAATCAATTTGTTGGAGTATCTCCAACACCAGGATTTTGGTCAATGAGGCATAGTGTAATTTCTGAAGAGGAGGTCAATTTTAAAAAACACTGTGTTGGGTCTTTTTGGCTAGTGTAGTCACATGGGCCTTGGCCAAATAGACTTGTAGGAGCTTACAGAAGTCTGTTATGCTACTCGGTTTGGATTTTATGCCCAGACCAAATTGACCACATGTCCTTAAATGGCTTGAGGAGGCAAGTTGCAACTCGCGATAAAACTCAAACCGAGACTCAGATGCACGAACCGTCAGTTGCATTGGATTAAGAGCACTGAGTTTCAACTAGTGGGGCCTCTACGCTATCATTTCGTCGATTGAAAAACCATTTTTTGGAGTATCTTCGGCACTGGTGTTTTGGTCAATGAGGCATAGTGCAATTTCTGAAGATGAGCTCGATTTTCAAAAAGACTCTGTGGAGCATTTTTTTTCTTGTGTACTCACATGGACCTTGGCCAAAAATACATGCGGGAGCTTACGAAACAACATTATGCTGCTTGGTTTGGATTTTATGCCCTCAGAACAAATTGGCTACATGTCCTTGAATGGCTTGAGGAGAAGAGTTGCAACTATTGATAAAACTCAAATCGAGACTCGGATGCATGAACCGTCAGTTGCATTGTATCCGGAGCACCAGGTTTCACCTATTGGGGCTACTACGCTATCATTCCATCGACCGAAAAACAATTTTTTGGAGTATCTCCAACACTAGGATTTTGATCCATGAGGCATAGTACAATTTCTAAAGAGGAGGTCGATTTTAAAGAACATTGTGTTGGGTCTTTTTGGCTACTATAGTCACGTGGGCCTTGGCCAAATAGACTTGTGGGAGCTTACGAAAGTTTTTTATGCTACTCGGTTTGAATTTTATGCCCCCGGACCAAATTGACCACATGTCCCTAAATGGCTTGAGGAGGCGAGTTGCAACTCGCGATAAAACGCAAACCGGGACTCAGATGCACAAACCATCAATTGCATTGGATTTAGAGAACCGAGTTTCAGCTACTGGGGCCCCTACGCTATCATTTCGTAGATCAAAAAAACATTTGTTGGAGTATCTCCAGCACTAGGGTTTTGGTCAATGAGTCATAGTGCAATTTCTGAAGATGAGCTCGATTTTCAAAATGACTCTCTGCAACATTTTTTTCTATTGTAGTCACATGGGCCTTGGCCAAACATACATGTGGGAGCTTACAGAACAACATTATGCTACTCGGTTTGGATTTTATGCCCTCGGACCAAATTGGCCACAAGTCTGTGAATGGCTTGAGTAGGCGAGTTGCAACTATCGATAAAACTCAAACCGGGACTCAGATGCATGAATCATTAGTTGCATTGGATCCGGAGCACAAGGTTTCAGCTATTGGGGCTCCTACGCTATCATTCGATTGACTGGAAAACAATTTGTTGGAGTATCTCCAACACTAGGATTTTGGTCAATGAGGCATAGTGCAATTTATGAAGAGGAGGTCGATTTTAAAGAACACTGTGTTGGGTATTTTTGGCTAGTATAGTCATGTGGGCCTTGGCCAAATAGACTTGCGGGAGTTTACGGAAGTCTGTTATGCTACTCGGTTTGGTTTTTATGCCCCCGGACCAAATTGACCACATGTCCCTAATTGGCTTGAAAAGGTGAGTTGCAACTCACGATAAAACTCTAACCGTGACTCAGATGCACAAACCATCAATTGCATTGGATTAAGAGCACCGATTTTCAGCTAATGGGGCCCCTACGCTATCATTTCATTGACCAAAAAAACATTTGTTGGAGTATCTCTGACACTATGGTTTTGATCAATGAGGCATAATGCAATTTCTGAAGATGAGCTCGATTTTCAAAAAGACTCCATGGAGAATTTTTTTCTAGTGTAGGCGCATGGGCCATGGCCAAAACATACATGCGGGAGCTTACGAAATCACATTATGCTGCTCGGTTTGGATTTTATGCCCTCGGACCAAATTGGCGACATGTACTTGAATGGCTTGAGTATGCGAGTTGCAACTATCGATAAAACTCAAACCGAGACTCGGATGCAGGAACCGTCAATTGCAATGGATCCGAATCACCAAGTTTCAGCTATTGGGGCTCCTACACTATCATTTCATCGACCGGAAAACAATTCGCTGGAGTATCTCCAACACTAGGATTTTGGTCAATGAGGCATAGTGCAATTTCTGAAGGGGAGATCGATTTTAATGAACACTGTGTCAGGTCTTTTTGGCTAGTGTAGTAACGTGGGCCTTGGCCAAGTATACTTGTGGGAGCTTACGGAAGTCTGCTATGCTACTCAGTTTGGATTTTATACTCTCGGACCAAATTCACCACATGTCCCTAAATGGCTTGAGGAGGTGAGATGCAACTCGCGATAAATCTCAAACCCGGACTCAGATGCACGAACCGTCAGTGTTATTGGATTAAGATATCTGAGTTTCAGCTAGTGGGGCCCCTACGTTATCATTCCATAGACCGAAAAAGAATTTGTTGGAGTATTTTCAGCACTAGGGTTTTGGTCAATGAGGCATAGTGCAATTTCTGAAGATGAGCTAGATTTTGAAGAACACTTTGTCCAATGTTTTTTTCTAATGTAGTCATATGGGCATTGGCCAAACATACATGCGGGAGCTTACAAAACAAAATTATGTTCTCGGTTTCGATTTTATGCCCTCAGACCAAAATGGACACATGTCCTTGAATTGTTTGAGGAGGTGAGTTGCAACTATCGATAAAACTCAAACCGGGACTCGGATACATGAACCGTCAGTTGCATTGAATTTGGAGCACCAGGTTTCATCTATTGGGGCTCCTACACTATCATTCCATCGACCGAAAAACAATGTTTTGGAGTATCTCCAACACTAGGATTTTGGTCAATGAGGCATAGTGCAATTTAGGAAGAGGAGGTTGATTTTAAAGAACACTGTGTCGGGTCTTTTTGGCTAGTGTAGTCACATGGGCCTTGGCCAAATAGACTTGCGGGAGCTTGCAAAAGTCTATTATGCTACTCGGATTTTATGCTCCCGGACCAAATTGACCACATGTCCCTAAATAGCTTAAGGAGGCGACTTGCAACTCCCAATAAAACTCAAACCAGGACTCAGATGCACGAACCATTAGTTGCATTCAATTAATAGCACTGATTTTTAGCTAGTGGGGCCCCTGCGCTATCATTCCATCGAACGAAAAACCATTTGTTGGAGTATCTTCGGCACTAGGGTTTTGGTCAATGAGGCATAGTGCAATTTCTGAAGATGAGCTCGATTTTCAAGAACACTCTGGCGAGAGTTTTTTTCTACTGTAGCCACATGGGCCTTGGCCAAACATACATGCAGGATCTTACGAAACAACATTATGCTGCTCGGTTTGGATTTTATTCCCTCGGACCAAATTGGCCACATGTCCTTGAATAGCTTGAGGAGGCAAGTTGCAACTATCAATAAAACTCAAACTGGGACTCAAATGCACGAATTGTCAGATGCATTGGATCCGGAGCAACAGGTTTCAGCTATCGGGGCTCCTACACTATCATTCCATCGACCGGAAAACATTTTGTTGGAGTATCTCCAACACTAGGATTTTGGTCAATGAGGCATAGAGCAATTTTTTAAGAGGAGGTTGATTTTAAAGAACATTGTGTCGGGTCTTTTTTGCTAGTGTAGTCACGTAGGCCTTGGAAAAATAGACTTGCAGGAGCTTATGAAAGTCTGTTATGCTACTCGGTTTGGATTTTATTCCCCCGAACCAAATTGTCCACATGTCCCTAAATGGCTTGAGGAGGTGAGTTGCAACTTGTAATAAAACTCAAACCGGGACTCAGATGCATGAACCGTCAGTTGCATTGGATTTAGAGCATCGAGTTTCAACTAGTGGGGCCCCTACATTGTCATTTCGTCCACCGAAAGATCATTTGTTGGAGTATCTCTGACACTAGGGTTTTGGTCAATGAGATATAGTGCAATTTCGGAAGATGAGCTCGATTTTCAAAAAGACTCTGTGGAGCATTTGTTTCTAGTGTAGTCGCATGGGCCCTTTCCAAACATACATGTGGGAGCTTACAGAACAACATTATGTTGCTCGGTTTGGATGTTATGACCTCGGACCAAATTGGCCACATGTCCTTAAATGACTTGAGGAGGCGAGTTGCAACTATTGATAAAACTCAAACCGGGACTCGAATGCATGAACTGTCAGTTGCATTGGATCCTGAGCACCAGGTTTCAGTGATTGAGGCTCCTACGCTATCATTCCATCAACCGGAAAACAATTTGTTGGAGTATCTCCAACACTAGGATTTTGGTGAATGAGGCATAGTGCAATTTCTGAAGAAGAGGTCGATTTTAAAGAACACTATGTTGGGTCTTTTTGGCTAGTGTAGTCATGTGGGCCTTGACCAAATAGACTTGAGACAGCTTACGAAAGTCTGTTATGCTACTCGTTTTGGATTTTATACCCCGGAACAAATTGACCACATGTCCCTAAATGGGTTGAGGAGGCGAGTTGCAACTCGCGATAAAACTCAAACCAGGACTTAGATGCACGAACCGTCAGTTGCATTGGATTTAGAGCACCGATTTTCATCTAGTGGAGCCCCTACGCTATCATTCCATTGACCAAAAAAACATTTTTTGGAATATCTTCAGCACTAGGGTTTTGGTCAATGAGGCATAGTGCAATTTCTGAAGATGAGCTCTGTTATCCCCACTTTTTAGGGATAACTAGGAGATCATGTCTCGAGGCCCACAGGTCCTAGACATGGAGTACTAAGAGTAGGATTGACCTGAGCATGGCCCTGGATAGCCCACCTTTCCTTCTTCTATCATCTCCATCTCGTCAGCAGCAGCAACATCCATCACCATCGACTTGGTCCTGTATCAGAAGAGGTTCTTGCTCCATGAGGTAATTGGTCCAGGTATCATGGTATGTGTCACTTTTGATCGTTNAAATATATGCATCTGATTTCTTTTATCTCTAACAACTTCTTGGATCTTACATTTTCCCACTTGACCATGTTTTGGGGGATTGACAGGGTGCCCTAGAAATCCTGTGTCTGTAGGGTTTGGTTTTCCACTGGGTGGATTTTTGAAAATCCATCGTCTGCTCCCATCATAATACCAATTTTACATCTTGTTTCTCACTCATCTATCCCATTCCCCTTGTCCGAGCATTGGGTTGACCCATTTTAGGATTGCACCTTACCTCGTGGGAAGAAGGGGCTAAAGGCCCAGAAGGTAAAAGCAAGCTGGTAAAAAATAAAATCCTAAGAATAAACCTCGATATGCTTCGCCCAGGGATCCCCGAGAAAGCAGTAAAAAGCTTCTCAGCAAGAAACAAGAGGCACCCAGTAAATAATAAAACAAGACCTAGTTAGAGGATGGGAGGTCTCATTACGAGCTAGCCTATTAGGTTCATGGGTACCTAGCAGTATGACATTGACATCATCTGGTTACCACACCAGGGCAGTGAATCTTGGTTGCATGGCCAAGGGAAAGGGGGTCTCATCACGAGCCAGCCTTCTGATTTCTGCAAAATTACTTGTGGGTAACGCTGTCAGCTCTGGTTACCATGCCAAGGCAGTGTCCCCTGGTTAGCTCTTGAACAAAAGGAAAATAAATAAAAGAGTCAAGACCTAGTCATAGGATAGGGGGTCTCATCACGAGCCAACCCATTAGGTCTATGGGTACCTAGCAGTATGACATTGCCATCATCTGGTTACCATGCCAGGGCAGTGACTCTTGGTTGCATGGTCAAGGGAAGGGGGGTCTCATCACGAGCCAACCTTATCATTTCTGCAAAAGTACTTGTGGGTAACGTTGTCATCTCTGGTCACCACGCCAAGGTAGTGTCCCATAGTTAGCTCTTAAACAAAAAGAAAAAAAACAAAGGCAAAAATGGGCTTGGAAAAAATGCATCCATGATAGGAACAGCTCACCTTCTACAAAGGCACCCACAGGTAACACATTTTATCTTTGGCCCATAATGCACCCACATGCTTGGACTTCCCCTAACCACATCATCCACTTACATGGATTGAATGATTTCTCTCTGGGAACTTTCATTTTTCTGTCGACACTAGCCCAATAGAACACCTTGTCTTTTTCCCCAGACTTGTATTGCAAGCTTGTGTAATGTCTTTGAGCTATTGGCAGATGTATTAGGGATTTTATGCATATGCTTGATAATATTAATGATGAAATGTGATTGACATTGCTATGATCCCTGTGACTGATGATCCCATTGAGGGCGTAGCCTTTGATGTGCAAGACCATACCCAATGGACAGTTACCATTTGGACTGGTACACATGGGGAGATGATCAGCTCGGACCTCCATGGGGCTGAAGAGCCAACCAGATGGATGTTGAGACCCCATCAAGGGGTAGAGACGGGGTAGAGGATGGTCAGAGGTTTTGCACCTTAGAGGAAGAGGACGTCCCATGAAGGGCACTTTGGCAGGACTAGACCTAGGGGGATGACCCCTTTTTTAGTGGAACACTAGCCTTGGAAGGCTTAGGACGTCCCCATCTTCACCATGACATCATCCAACTTCATGGACACTTTTGGAGGCAGACTAGGCAGTAGTGGCACGTGTGGCATGTTGGAGAGGCCCCTGGAGGGCTAACGTTTTGCTCCAGGATGTCTCATTTGCCCCAAAAGGGGCTAGTGACTCCCTTGAAGGGGATTTTTACTCTCTTTTCTGCTTAATTAGGGTTTTTACTTAGCATTTAATGTAAAAACAGTATGATTTTGACATTATGGCCTTGTCGGCCTTTTTTATGACCTAAAGGTAAATTAGGTCATTGATACACTATATATTGAGGAGTTTTAGCCTCATTTTATGATCACAACTCACTCACTCATTAGTGAGGTCTGAAATTTGCTCCCTATTTGGGTGATTGGATAATTTAAGGAAGGCACACTTGTCGAAGGAAGAGATTTTTGGCATTTTATGGTGTTTCTCTTGAAGGAAGGTTTACAACTAGGGTTTGCATGCTTATTTCTTGGTGATTTGTAAGTATTTTTCTGAAAAAAATCTTGAATGAATGGTTGTAGTTTAATTTCTTGAATATGTTTATGATTATTGCTGAATCAAAACCCTAGGGGACAAACACACAAGTAGGTCGTTGTCTCATGTTCCTTGATAGAGAAGCTTTAAGCCATTGAAGGAGAAAGAGAGAGCCTAGCCGTAGCTACACTCCTCTTTCATTCTTCCTTTATGCTAGCCGTATCTTTTTGTCTCAAGAAAAAGAGGACGTCCCAGGCCTAGGTCATCTACATTAGGGCCGTTTTCTTTTAGGTTTTTATGAAATAGCCTTGCCTTAGAAACACTCTCCCTCTAAAACCCTCTTTTCTTGATCTTGTGAGCTCCCATTTTTGCCCCTTACTTCCTTCAACTTCTGCCTCCTTCACTTAACTGACTCCATTTCACCCTTTAAGGCACTGATCCCTGAGACCTATTGCGCTGAAGTGAGATCAGTCACAAACAAACTCTTAAAACTTGAATTTGAAACACTAAATACACTAACCCTAGCTCTAGCTAACCCTACTAACCCTAATGTTGACATCACCCTTGGTTATCTCATCTTAATGCAGCAACATTTCACTTTATGAGCAATTGAATGGTAGTTAAAAGAATTTATTGAGTTAAGAAGTGACTTATTACATTGAATGCTATATCGTTCTAGTATTTATTGGTGAAGTGACATTATTGCTATTGCTAGTTTTCAAACTTTGACTTCATCAACTTTTAGTTTTAAAATTGCTTATATTGAATATCAGATAGTCATTGATTTATATCAAGTACTAACCAAGATTGCACATATCAGTTTCCTTGTTGTCTTGTCTCGAGCAGGTGCTTTTCTTTCTTTGGTTATACTTTATTATTGGTTGTTTAGCCTGGACTATCTTTTGGTGGTGATCTATGAAGGGGAAACTTATCTTACTCATGTTATCCTTTAGCCTCTTCAAAACCCCAGGTCACCGAGGACGTCTCCCCTGGGCCTAACCTCCCTAAATAGAAAGAACCTCCCCATCGTGGTGACATTGGGTGGCATAGGTTCTTGTTATGCCAGTTTGGCCTTCTGTCTCTTAGCCTTTATCCTAAGCTACAAACTATGCGATAACAAGCTCGATTTTCAAAAAGACTCTATGGAGCATTTTTTTCTATTGTAGTCGCATGGGTCTTGGCCAAACATACATGTGGGAGCTTACAGAACAACATTATGCTGCTCGGTTTGGATTTTATGCCCTAAGACCAAATTGGCCACATGTCCTTGAATGGGTTGAGGATGCGAGTTGCAACTATCGATAAAACTCAAAATGGGATTCGGATGGACAAACCGTTAGTTGCATTGGATCCGGAGCACCAGGTTTCACCTGCTGGGGCTCCTACGCTATCATTCCATCAACCGAAAAAAAAAAATTGTTGGAGTATCTCCAACACTAGAATTTTGGTCAATGAGGCATAGGGAAATTTCTGAAGAGGAGGTCGATTTTAAAGAACACTGTGTTGGGTCTTTTTGGCTACTATAGTCACGTGGGCCTTGGCCAAATAGACTTGTGGGAGCTTACGGAATTTTGTTATGCTACTCGGTTTGGATTTTATGCCCCCGGACCAAATTGACCACATGTCCTTAAATGGCTTGAGGAAGCGAGTTGCAACTCATGATAAAACTCAAACCGGTACTTAGATGCATGATATGTCAGTTGCATTAGATTAAGAGCACCGATTTTCATCTTGTGGGGTCCCTACGCTATCATTTCGTCGACCGAAAAACCATTTGTTGGACTATCTCCGGCACTAGGGTTTTGGTCAATGAGGCATAGTGCAATTTCTGAAGATGAGTTTGATTTTCAAAAAGACTCTATGGAGCATTTTTTTCTAGTGTAGTCGCATGGATCTTGGCCAAACATACATGCGGGAGCTTACAGAACAACATTATGCTGCTCGGTTTGGATTTTATGCCCTCAAACCAAATTGACCACATGTCCTTGAATGGCTTGAGGAGGCGAGTTATAACTATTGATAAAACTCAAACTGGGACTCAAATGCACAAACCATCAGTTGAATTGGATTCGAAGCACCAGTTTCCAGCTATTGGGGCTCCTACTCTAGCATTCCCTCGACATTCTTCTAGACATATTCTTGAAGTGTTGGGAATGCAAATTAAGGCATATTGAATCTTCTTTGTAATTTTTATTTTCAAAGATAAATAAAAGAACCTTTCAGAACTACTCTTTAAACCCTCATCATGTTTTCCTGGTTTCTATGTTCAAAGCAATCTTTATACCCAACAAGAGTTCCATCCTCCAAGAGCATAAATATATCCTCTTTCTATTTTGGGATAGATGTTCTCATGCAATCAAATGCCCTTTCAAAATGCCATGAGTGTGAAGGAAAGGTTGTTATTTCAGTTCAAATATTGCTCTTTCACATTCAGTCTCATCCAATGACCTCTTCAGTTTAGCAGAACTAAACTAGAAAAACTAGCCCAAACTCAGTGGTTTTCAAGTGCCTGATCCCAGACCTCGGCATACTTTACACCTCTACATCATTGGACCTCTAAATTGATACACCACCATACCATGACTATACACTAGTGTTAGGATCATATGATTGGTTGTTGGCAGAGGTTGATGTACAACATAAAATGAAGATAAGTTTATTTGTACAAATTGCAAAAAGAGAAATGGTAGATGTGATCAGCAAACTAAAAAGAGACAGGCAATCTCAGAGGATGAAGGCAAAGATGCTTTAGTGAACTATGCATTTGCAGTAAGAAAAAAAGGGGTTCAATGGAATGTGATATTCATGGTGGTAACAAATTTTTTTACTGTTGTAAAAGTGACTTTACAGTTGAATGGAAACTCTGTTATATATGGTGATTTTGTTTCCTGTACAGAAACAAAGAGAAATTTAACTTCTAAAATGAGAAGTTGGAAGATTTTGATTGAAAAGAAAGAGGAATGGAAAAATCAACTTAGTGGCTTACAGATTTGTAAGAAAAAAAGGGGAAGAATGAAAAGAAATATGCAAGGAAGGAAGGCCAAAGAGAAGAACAAAGAACATAATTTAGAAAGTAGACAGCATTCAGAACAATGTGAAGACAAAGAAGACTTTTCCAAGACAAGAAAGCATGAAGGAGGGTATGACAAGATTGACATGTCATATGCACATCAAAAGGATGAAAAATCAGATAAAACTTTGAGCAGAGTTAATGAGAAAAGAGATGAGAAATATAATATGTTTTCTGAATTTTATTAACTGTTGAATGTGTTTTTCAGGGTGAAAGACAAATTGTTCTTGGAGATATATTTGCTTGTGCAAATATAGAGGAGTATGGGAGTTATGGAAATGCATACTAGACAACTATCTTTGTAGTGTTGGGCACTCTAGACAACTTTCTTTGGAAACTCATTAGCACAGTTCAAACACATCTTGGAAGAAAAGGAATAAACCATGGTTCTCATAAGATATAAAAGCTTAGAGATAATTGTGTGTTTCCTTAAAGAGATAATATAACCACATTTTTATTTCATAGCAAAAAAAAATCTAAATATAAAATGATTTTCAATCTCAAACTCGGAAGAACAAATTAAATTAATATAATGATTTAAAAATTTAATAATCCATCTTCATGCAAAACTATCAAAACAAGTTCCAAACGATGCTAGAGGATTTACATGAGAAAACCATTAAAAATTTTCAAAAAACATTATCTAAATTATATTAAAAATATTTTCCATTATAGTTAGGAGGAGTCCATCCTTGAAATAAACATATAAATTAAATAAACATTGTTTTGAGATCCAACCACATGATTCAAAAATTGAAAAAAAAACTAGGTAAATCTCAATCTAAATATCATTTTTAAGTCAAACTAACTTTTTCCCATTGAGATAAATATAGAACTCCTTGTAACAATGAAGGATGACAAATAGGGGGTTGAGAAAATATATTTTTAATGTTGGTATAGTACCTCTTTATAGGAGAAGTGCATATAAAGTTGCATTGGTTCTTCCCTCTTTCCCACATCTCATGCTAACTACCTACCCTATTGACCCCTTGTTTTCTGGATCTGAACCAGAATCTAGTATCAGAATCCTTTTCTTTAAAAATGTAATTTGGAGAGAAATAGGGGTTGGTTGAGTGGGATTGTGAGAGAGAATCAAAAAGAGTTGGAAAACTAAAAATTGAATAGATGGGAGTGAGAGAGAGTGTATGTTTATGTAGGTCGATTATGACTAGAAGACCATCAAAGGACCAATGAGGTGAAATCACGATATCACCTTATTCAACCAAGCTCGATATCATTCTACTATTACCATTGGTTATGGAATATCAAGCTGCTACTAATATGGTGTAATATGGACTGTATACCTATGTATTCAATATACAGATCTTAATGATTATGGAAACACAATTACTTGATATGATAGATACCTTTCTTCATAGTTACCTAAGTTGGGCTTGTATAAAGTCATCATTACTACTAATCTCATACGTCTAATCAAAGCATGAAGCTCACGATAATATAGAGCTTGATAACTATTATGGATACACCATTGCATAGGGTAATAAGACTAGACACCTATCATATAAATATGATACTAATACTGTAATATAAGGGTGTAATCACTCTACACTAACCACATGATCATACTATACTATGATACACCAACCATTAAACCTAATCTAATAATGGGAATCATAGTATTGAGCTTACATATGGTAGAACAAGAAACTTACAGTGTACATAGTTATACATGATGACTCTTACAACATAGTTATACATGATCACTCATGACTCTTATTAGGCCTATGTTTTGACAGTACTGTTGGATTTACACCATTAATGTTGTTGTATTTATTAGGGATAATACGTATGATCTAAGCATGTAACAAGTTGTATTCCAGTTATAAGAAACTGTATTGATTACAGTTGTGTAACTATTAGGGATCTACTTGTAATAACTAACCCATAAAGCATGATGAATACTATGATCATTGGTTCGTAGTAGAGCTAAGAGTCATTACAGCTTTGTTACTAGAACAGAGTAATGTGAATACTTATGGTAACAATACTAAAAATGGTAATAGATCCTCGTACATTGCCTTGTATCGTATTTGAGCTCTATTCACCATATTGAACGTAATAAAGATCAGACTAGTTGTACACTATTATACAATACAAATTAGTTGGGAGTCTATAGTTTTTACATAGAGTATCAATACCAGCTAATTACACATCATGAACCCAAGTAAACTAATGGAAATAGTAGAAATACACCCATCATGCTTACTCAATGGGAATACTAGTAGATATGCCTAATTTGATCCTATACAGTGTTGTATTTGTTGGATGACATGAATATGGAATATAAGAGGATGAACAATACTGATATAACATATGGCATTGGGTTTCATAATAAGATGCATATAACACACATATCACTCTTAGTTATGGGTTTTATAGGAGCTCACAGATTACAGAGATTAACACTAAAGCCTAATACTAGGATCACCGGGTTCATTGATTAGAGATATAAGGTAATCGATCATAGCTCATATGTTAGATAGAGAAGTAAGTGTCCTTAGTCATTAAGTTGGAGTCCACCTTAATATACATAATATGTAAGCATCAATCAACTGTAATGGAATTTAATCATCATAGCTCGTATAGGGATAATATACATACTAGTTATTATGGATAAAACATGTATGGTAAGCTATTACCATTTATTCATAACATATTATACTATAATCCCCCAATCTGCTATTCCAGGAATATAGTACATGTATACTAATCATAATTACATAATCAACATGATACTCTAATATAAAGATCATATTTAATTGAACATACGTATCTAACCTAATCATTAGCGACCCTTACGTATAGTATAAACATTGGTATTGCATAAGTTATACAAGTGATTACCATAAGTAAACATGTAACAAACTAGTATCCAAAGTGATATCAGCTTAAGCATGAACATAACACTAGTTTGAAACTGATAAGCTAGGGATACACCAATATAATTACTCTATAGTATCATAGTGATGTATATACTTGTATCTTTATCACACGTCTATGGATCTCAAAGCAGTAAACAATGCAATCTTAATCATTACCAATACTAATACATGTTTCATGTTTCATCATTAACTACGAGCATTCAATAGGGATGTGATTATTACTATGGGCTAAACAAGTACATGTCCTATTAAGCTCAATAAGCATGGCATTACTCTTTGTTATGATATATCCATAAGTTACAGATCACACTTACTTCTACTGATTATCCATGGAATTAGATCAGGTTATCACACTAACTCCATTACAGTCGGTTATACTTGTCACTAGTACGAGCTTAACTAGGTAAAGCTAACACATTACAACTCATGTTATCATAGTAGAAAGGTATGTGCTTGTAATATGATGTATGTATTACGATTAACATACGTGTATACAGTTTAATGGAATGGTGTTAGTTCATCAATCTTAAAATTTTAAATTTTAAATTTTTTATTATTAGAGAGGCAGCATGGTTATTTTGAGAAGCAGTTGACCTCCTATGGTTATTACAAGACTCTAGTTCACTTTAGAAAGTAGAGTTCGACCCCAGCTGCATGCAAGACAAGTTAATCCTAATCTAATCCATCTGGCTGTTGAGTTGACAAGTGTGATAAATCCATTGAGTTATTCTCTTTGTTTACCCATACTTAGGAAATAGGATAATCTTATCAAGCCTTAGCTCTAGTTTGATTTGCTAAATCTGCTCCAACCTAATCCTAGTTTGCCCTCTTGTTTGAGAAAATACTAGCCTTACAAGTAGTCCTTGTTCATGTCTTTTGAAGGTTTTTTCAATTCCTTTCTCTTCTGAGTTAGTGTGTGGCCTATAGAGAAGTAGTTTTAGAGCTTTGATTCCAGGTTTGTTCAGACAGTAAACTTTCCATGAGAGGAAAGTGTGAATGTGTGGAGGTTATGCTTGCCAAGAACCAATAGAATGATTACAGTTGGGGGGGTATTTATTTAAAGACATGAACCATTGTTTTGATGGACCAGAGTGATGACCAACTTTATGTTTGTTTTTCTAAACACTTGGATTTGTCCTTGAGGAGGTTCTTTTATCAATGTTTAGTGTCCAAATATTTGAAACAGATGGTGGACTCCTAGTTGGTGAATACAAGGACAATTTGATCTCAGAAAAGGTCTAGAAATGAAAATAAAATAAAGCAAAAGTGAGAGTAATTGTTTCAGCATAAAAGGACTAGATTAGTTGTATTCTAGAAGTTCAGAGGTTGAACGGTTATAGCGATGTGCTGATGTAGATTTTTAATGCCCTCTAAGATCATAATTTTGAAAACTGCGGAAGCAAATGATTGTGTTTACTAGCTGATGAAGAAAATGTTGGTCGCTTTCTCTTTGACTTGGTTTGACTTGGTCAGAAAGTGATGTCATTGCTAGAAGACTAGGTAATGAACCACCAATGGCATAATGGGAAGTGTTTAAGGACATGCTTAAGCCACAGTTCTATCCTATTAGGTATGAGGAGGAACAAAAGATAAGTTGGCTTTATCTCAGACAAGGAAAAGGGCGAAAATGTAGGTATTCACAACAAAGTTCTGAAAGAGACCAATCTAGTTAGGGATATCCCTTAAGAGTCTTGAAGTGCTTATCAAGTACTTGGGAGCTTTGCATAGTCACCTTAGGAGACACATAATGATTTTCAAACAAAAGACTATTGATGAGGTATGTGTGCATGCATAGTACCTTGAAGGAGACAAGAATAGATCACAGTTTGGTGGCCCAAAATAGACATAGTTGCAAGAACACCCACATAGTGGAAAGAAGAGGAAAGGTAAAAGCCAGAAGATAGCTACAATTACAATAGAAAACTAAAACCCTAACAAACACTACAAGAATCGTAATGCAGATTGCCACACACATGAGAGTTTATGGAAACTACATCATGAGTTGAGACCTAAATGGTCCAAACAAGTAACCTCAAGTTCCCATTAAGAATTTATTAGGAAAATTGATGTTTTAATCCATGTTACCCCTCAAAATGCATGGCATAGATCTAATGTTTTGAGATATGTTTTCCAATAGTATAGATCTAATGATTAACTTTGGTTGAAGGAGCATGATATATTACTTTTTCAGAACTGCCCAAGGTCATTTCTAGCATAATCAAGCACACATTGTTTGTTACAACAGAAGAAATCCTTCAGCCAGTAAAACAAATTAAGTAGCTTGCAACAAGATCAGTTTTTGAGGGCATTGTGGTATTCTTTCTGATTTTTGGTGCATGGAAAAAGATCTATGCATTAGTCTGGTCTTGAGAAGTTTAGAATATGGATAATACCCTTAAAGGCCTGTTGTGTTTGCTCTTAGTTTGGATCTTAGCATACATTGATAAAGGCATTATGTTTTAAGTTCCTAGAAGAATAAGGTAGCTGAGATGTTGGATGAAGACTTGTTGGTATTAAGGCTCAGTAATATTGTGGGTTTTATTAGTTGTTTTAGACACTTTCTTCCATGCCTACACATAACTTTGATTAGACGTGCTTATTGCAAGATTAATAAAAAAATCAGGAAGGTCGATTTGTGCCAGCAAATTCTAATGTCGACCCATGTTGGTTTTTAGGAAGAACACATATATATACACCATAGGTCATGGGTTAAGCATGAGAAATGCACCATTCCTATGGGATCTATGGTGGATTACAGACATGCCTTGCATAATCATATGTTCTAGGCTACCTTTTGAGGATCTCTGGTCTATTAACCAACATAACAAAGAAGACAGAAAGGCTATGTTTAAGGAATTTCACAGGTTAGTCAATAGGGCATGCTTATTCCAGACAGACTGAGGAGATTACAACCCACCACAGGAGTGAATTTTTAGCATGAATAACTGGGTATGGTAGCAGGATTTTAACAAGGATGAAATTAGTAGTAGATACATTGTTTGCATGATGCAACCTTGGCCTTCTTGTAGACTATTAGAGCAGTATAAACAACAATGTTTTCTAGCTTGTTTGAGTGTTTGGAACCAACAAGGTTGACATACCAGTTTGATGCAAACAATGATCACTGGAGGATGAATCTACCTATTCTCTCAAATTCACACAGATTTTTTACCATTAATTTTCTTGGTTATGGATCCTTGAACAAACCTGATCCTCTTGACCTTCCAACAATTTCCTTGTATGTGTCTGAGACATGGAAAAAGCAAGTTAATGACTTCTTCCTAGATTTATTTTATTCAACTCTATTGAAGATTTTGTGGCACTAAGGATCCCAAGTGGGGTAGTTGTCTCGAGCGTTTTGTTTTAGGGATAGATTTTGTGATAATTCCCTTCAAATTCAGTAATAAAGTCTATTTTCTAGTCAGCTACAGAAAAACCCTTGGTTGAATATTGCACTGAATCATACAAACATATAGATTCAGTGAGGGAGTATGTTGATGATACAGAGGATTGCAACAACAACATTCTAGATGACAAACAAAATCAACTCTTGTAGATGGATGTAATATTGAGTGCAATAACTCTTTTGATCCATTGTTTTGGAAGGAATACATGCCTTATGAAACATATATTATGGCTTTTCAGTGAAATTCAAATATTAATTTATTTGTTAATGGACGTTAATACTAAGCCAGCTAAGAGATGAACACTCTATAACTCATTAGAAATATATATGCACTTTTATTTATTTATATGATATTGAAGGACAGTCATGTTAGTGAATGGGTGGCCCAGTCAATTTTTTTACCATACCCACGATCAATCTTAACACATAGGGTTAAGCTCAGCACCACATATAAGCTTATCACATTGTTATGATAAGAAATTTGTGAAGTAAGACCATGGAAACTTATGAGCTTATATGGAGTAATCAGATAGGTGCAAAGTATATATATGGGTTTCATTACCTTATCATAGGTAACTAGTAGAGATAATGGTATAAGTACTATCATGTTCATTAAGTCGATATAACAAGGGTAACATAACACCTGTATGGGCTTATCATATGTATTAGTCCATATTCAATGATTACATCTATTTGTATTAGTGTCACTAACCATGTTATTCATTGTATACCCTTATTAGGATTATACAAGGGAATTACTTCATTTTAAATAGCTTACATGTTGAAAAGGGTGATCTTGTTGATTAAGCTGATCATTATTCATTATATCAAATACGTGGAATAAGCATGAAAAGGGTGATGCTTATATCAAGCTTCTTTATTAGACACATATTTCTTATGCTAATATCATGTATTAAATGATCTACATATTAGTAATAAACAGTGATATGAGTCATATAGATATCTATGAGATCTAACATTATGTTAAATACAGTTACTCTTGTTTATATATTAGTAATATACGTGTATAGGGATGATGGGTATAGATTAGGGTAATTATGTCTTATAACACTGAAACCCATGCAACACGTTGTAGTAGAACTAAAACCATGTATACAAGATCTTAACATGTGACCAATAGTATTCAAGCTTATACTAGGTTAATGCAATGGAGTTCAAGCATGATCTTGATTACAGCTAATAGGTAAACATGCATAGCTTAGTGTAAACTTGACCCTATTCAAATTGCTATTGATTATGCTTGTATCATAATTACGGAAACATCATGGTTCTCACATACATATTGTTTCAATATATAGATATCATTCCAGCTTAATATGAGCTTATAACAAGTGTAATAGTACCAAAGAGCTTATTATATTGAGATTACCTTACTATAAATACGGTCTTTATACACTAGTAAGCTAATCATGTTCCCTCTATTGTTATATATTGATAGCACTCGTTTCTATTGGATATGATAGACTACGCAGAGTCATAACTAATATGATACTATATTACCCATACATGATAGTACTTGTATGAATACCATATATGACCTGTTTCAATTTCATGTATAAGCTCTATAGGGTGTTTGATTACTACATATCCCTAATATATGAGATTCATATGGAACCAATATGACCCTTATTACGAGCTTAGATTCCCATTACTTCCACTATTCTATGATATTAGATTATGGATAAAACGTACTAACATGATATCGTACACTATGTTCACTTCTTATGAAGATGAAGAGAATAATGGATATCATACTAGAGATATCATAACTAAGGATCACATGTGATAGCTTTATTAGAGAATAAGTTGCGAAACACAATGACTAGTACTAACATGATGTGTGGAATTGAACCACTTTAGTTTGATACAGGTTGATAGTAAGTTGCTTTGATGGTGATGAGATAACATACTGGAATGATTCACCTTATTGATACTATGATTTCCATGGAAGATGATTAAGGTGTGAATACAGCATAAAACCTTTACATACAAGGTTTCATGAACTGGTAGGAGTAAGCTTGGTTTCTACATTGAATGGTAATCACTATGCTTGTTCTATCATTACATGGAAACACATTTGAACATTACTATGTTTCCCATAAAGTTGGTTTCATATTATAGGAAATGAATACAATGGTAATAGCTTTATATACATAATGGGTTACAGTATGGGTTAGAAGCTTTCCATATTCAATACTAGGTTAAGCTTTTGTATCAGTGTGAAATATTATCCATAATGAACACATTGAGTTATACTAGCACAACCTGTGTTCTATACATGATATATTGTGGATTCCCTGTATTCACACTAGTGAATACCGTTAATCTCAGCTATCAAGTGAACTAATTAGGTTTATTAGTAGGATTAATAGACTAGTAATGTCATTGATATGTAACTAGCTATAAGTGGAATCACACGTATTATACAATAGCAATGATTATGGGTAGAATGTATGGGCATATCACATGTATCAGCCTTAATTGCTCATATTGGTACTTATATCATATCGATGACTCTTGGAATAAGGTGTGAACAAAGGGACACATATATGCAATGGCTTTCATAATATACAACAAGGATGAGACCTATTCTATCATAATCTCTGTCACTAATACAGAATCATTGTGTTGCTTAGATTACACATAGATTAATGGTCTTACTTCTACTTTAGTTGGTAGATCAATAAGGTGTATACACAGAGTGGAACTAGTTAGGTGATCTCAATAAAGCTCCATAGTTACAACAAAAGATTCCTTGTAACTCCATATTCAACACTTATTAGTAATGGTAATGAATGGTGTTTATATAATAGCTAGTATAAGTATGTTACGCTTTATCAACCTATTAAAGCTAATGGTAATGCAAGTAAAGCTAGTCTGTTTACATATTCTATTAACTATTATATTAAATAGGTTACCATATGTTACTCTATGATATCAATACCAGTAATCACGTATTCAATTATACCAATACATATCGAAGTTGTTATAACCACAATGTTATAAGGATAAGTGTCAACCTAATCAAGCTCTACATAATAGTGGTGTCAAAACTTTTACTATTGATCAGAATCCATGTACTTACAAATCAATCATAAGTGATATAGTAATCTTCCACATAACTAATATGTACTAGTTGTTACAGGTAAGCTCATGATTAGTCATACGTATTAGGTATGATAAAGCTATATACTATTCTTAGCTAGATGGAGTATTGAGCTTTCAACGGAGGGTATTATGTAGTGGGAGGGTGTGAACTCAATATTAATCAAAGCAAAGTAGACACAATAATATATGGCCTACACAAAGGAATGTGTAATAATATAGTTAAATGGAAAGCATTCATGCAATGGTTGTATAACCTCTACTACCAAATTAAACTAAGCTCCAGTAGTAGGTTTATCGTTGAATATGCATGAATATGGGAAAGCAATACGACTGGTAACATGTAATGGCAGCTTATTAGAGAAACAAGGCAATCACCTTTCCCATATTCATTGATGGCATTGCCTCAATAAGATTTGTATAATATAGGTAATAAGTTAGTTAGTCTTAATCTTCATACTGTATCTTCCTAAGAATGATACCACTCTAATCATACATAATCTTCATAGTGAGTTCGATAACCTGTAGATACGAGTTATGCTTTGAGTGCCATCTCACGTAGTTTCCATAACAAGAGCTTAGTATGATTCTAGTCATTGTGTTGTTTAGTGATGTTTGGTATAGGATAAGAATAGAAAGAAGAATGGTCACAAGAAGGTGTGAGGAGGCTTCCTAGAGTAGTGTGCCCTTGGTCAAAGTCATAGGAAAATTGTAATTAGAAGTAGGGAAAAATAGAAACAAATAATGCATTTTTATTTTTCTGTTCACAAGATCGGCATATATGATCAAAGAAATAAACATATCTAAATTAAAATAACCAGAATTTATGGCTATATAAACGTATATGTTGAAAGGAGCAATCACACATGATCTGATAAACTGGTTGATAGTACATTTGGAATGGTTGGCCCCATGTGTTTCTCTTTAACTGTATGGCCCTCTGTTAGTCTTGAGCTTCCCTCAATCGACGAAGAAAGATCTTAAAGTACCTGCCAAAATCATTCAACCTACATAAATATCTAAAAAATCAATACAAGTAATATTTGCAGCACGTTATTTACTCTAAGACTCATTTTTATGAGAGTGTCAGAACATACCTGAATGAGATCCTCTTGGTTTTGAGAATAATTTATTGGATCCACGCGTCTAATATTTGATCAAATTGTCTCCCTTGATTTGAAGTAGCAGCAACGAAGTCAACATTGACTTTATTGTTGCTCTGTTGAATCGAGGGAGGTTTGTTCCAAGATTAAATGACTCCAATAAATTATTCTCTACTGAACAGGGCCAACCACATGAAGGCAGAAGCTCTTATGGCCCCT